>CAVNYN010201201.1:0-90294 GCA_963692815.1 Nyctanthes arbor-tristis
GGAAAGCCAAGCATATATGAATAAGTTTAATGAAAGAATCGAGACGGGAATTAGATTATATAAGGAGTTCTGCCCTTCCAACTTTATAAGGCCATAACTAATTGGACAAGTGGAATTTTAACAAGATACAAGTTGAAAAATGATCTTCTATAAGTTGTCTATCATTCAAATTTTGAATGATAGACGAATTATAGAAGATCATTTTTCAACTTGTATCTTGTTAAAATTCCACTTGTCCAATTAGTTATGGCCTTATAAAGTTGGAAGGGCAGAACTCCTTATATAATCTAATTCCCGTCTCGATTCTTTCATTAAACTTATTCATATATGCTTGGCTTTCCATAATTCAATATTAGCCTCTTATGTTTTCTTTTTCATTAAAAAAGACATGATTTTCCTTCTTCCAATTTATCCAAAACTTCATTTTAGTTTAACAAAATACTATAGAATTCACTATAAAATCCCAAAGAATACTTCATTCAAAAATTTCAACTTCAATTTTTCCTCCTTAACTAGAATTTCGTATACTAATTTTGCATAATTCCCTTCTAATCTTCATATAATTCCAATTTCATATCTAAGAATAATTCCACACCATTTAAACCAATAGAAAACTACATCAACATCAACTACTCAATTCTATAAAATTTCTTAAATCCATCTTCAATAACTTTAAACGCAAAATCTCAAATCATGCGTATGACTTCAAAAATTTTCAGATAAATCTAATCCATATCAACAACTCAACATTTTCCCCCTCTAGGATTCATTATATCAAACCATACATCAAAATCCCAATTTCTCAATTTTTTGGGTTTATGAAAATCAACACATAATATATTATAGAGATTAAAAAATAAAACCAATTATTTTCTCAACATAATATCAATTATTTAACCTCAAATCATAAGAATAAACCACAAATTTAATACCCAATAGAAAATATATAAACCCTAAAAATAATTCTTGAACTTATCTTTATGAAATTTCACAAGAAAATCGAAATCCAAATGCTAATCATGCCATCAAGATGTAATTCCCTCACTTTCTTCTCTTTTTCTTTCTTTTTCTTTCTTTTCTTTTTTTTTTCTTCCATTTTTTTCTTTTCGGCTGAACTCCCTGCTCTCTCTCTCTCTCTCTCTCACTATTTTCTTTTACTAATCAAAGAAAAAACACATATAAATATAAGAAATTGCACACAAGCTCCCTCAACTTTAGTAACTATTTTAAGTTAGTCCTTGACAAATCTTATTTAATCATAAGTCCTTCAACTATTTATTCTTCAACTTGAACCCCTTTGATTAGTTGGACTTCGACCCAAATAATTAAATTTTGACATTGACTTCACTATTCAACCCTTGACTTTTGGTCCATAAAATTTGAGATGTCACAGGCGGCCATGAAGGTGTGCAGGTGATGTGATCACACAGGGCCTCAACATCTCAAGGGCATCAAAAAAAAATTTTTTTCATATAGGTGTGTAACATTAAAAGCTTTGAAAAACTTTTAGATTTTTATTTGTCAAAAGGTTAGACATTTTTGAGACACATCGTTTAAAAATGGTTTTGTAAAAGTTATTTAGCTAAAAATTAGAATATATTTTATTATTTGAAAAATAAACAAGGCCTACCTTTGAAAATTAGATTTACATGATAAAAACTTAAAAAGAAAATTATCACTATCATACCATAAAACCAAAGAGTTTAACAGAAAAAACTGAAAGGGGTATTATTAAATGTGAAATACATTTTTTTAATGAAATCCTTAATTAAATGAAAGGGCACTATTTTAAAATGTCGCACAGAGCATCCAAAATTTCAGAGCCAGCCTTGGATATGAAATAGTACTTTTTAAGTGTGTAAAAAAATTAAAATGCATAATGGAGTTCCTGTATTGCATTAGAATAGATATAATAGGATTCGGTTTCTATAATTTTAATGTTTTTATTTATGTTGCATACAAATTCATCAACTCCATAAGATTGTTTTGGACCTCAAATTTTTGTCAGGTGTTTATCAAATATATCATTCACATGACCAAAGAAATAAAAGTGACGAAAAGATAAATATGACAAAATGAGAGTTTTAATCCAATGCGCATCATCCCTCCATGGTAATCAATACTTCACCATCAGCTTCTCTTATAAATCTTAATCATATTCAACTTTCAGTTAGTCCAATACTTAATTAAATATTTAGTCACAAAACTCTGAAAGAAAATCGTGAGATATGTAACATCATTTAAGAATCATTTATTGTCTAATCTTCTCCCAATTCATTGCTTATAAGTTATGCCTCCTTTGTTGGCAATCACTGGAGATACTAAATAAGGTATTTTGTATCAAACTAAAATAGGCAGTTGAAAGGCATCAAAAGAAAACATAATCGTGTTATCAAGAAATAGACTTCCAATTATTCTACTTGTATTGACCTGGTCTTAAGTTACCTGTTTTGATACCACTTGTAACGTTCCGACCGTGAGCTGCTCTTGCTTGCTCTTCCTTGAAAGGGTTTAGGTGTAGTGATTATTAATGTGTATTATTTCTCATTTTAGAACTGTTAAAGTTGGTGACTTAATTCATTTAATAAGTCTATAACAATTGGGTTTGCGTGTCCATCCAAGATGTAGCGAAAGTCCTGCATAGGTTCTGTTTTAATGTCCATTATTTGTTCATGTCATATGCCCAATTTGTCCATATCATATGTTAGTCCGTTGATTTGATTATTCTTTTATTGTCAATTATTTTCATCAGTCATGGCCAACAGGTCACAGTGATGAGGCGGTCACTCCCCATAAATCTTGACTCGATAACATTGGCATATAGACATCCGTGCCGGAGACTTCCCGAGATCTCAATTCACATAGTTTCCAAGTACCTAAAATTTGGAAAACATAGAAAAGAATGAATATAGAATATTCAGCGAGAAATCTTTACACATGCAAGTTTTCTTTTTAAAAACATGAGGTTGGGCCCGAATTACATCATAGGCATGTCTTATCCGAAGCACTCAATATAACTGGTTCAGTTATAACATAACATGATGTTTGATCATAGGTCACCTAGGTGCCTCACAAAATCATAACTGATTCTGAAGGTTTGATCATTGACTACCTTGGTGGCCTCCCACAACCCAAACTGAAGTGTCTTGGCACTAAACATTTCATGTACCGAACATAATTCTATTATGAAACTGATGAAAAAGGTCTATATGTAATTCTTTTTTTCTAAAAAATACACTTGTGCTTTAATTGCTACACATAACATGAACTGAATCGCATAATTTATTTCACATAGCATAACTTATCTCATCATATGTTTAATCATGAACAATACTTGACATTCAAGAAACTTCCTTGCAAAATAATATTATCATCTTCATATGAATTTTCTCAAATAATCATCATCATGGATTACAAGCACATGGATATTTCTCAAATAATTTATACGAGCATGTTTAATTAACACATATAAAATGTGTAAATATCACTCATATTAAATCTCTAATCGGGATTACTTTGCGTGGTTAAATTCTTTCCTTACTTCCTCATTGTTTAGCTCATCATGCTTCTTCAATTTTCATAGTGTATAAAGAGGATTTATTGCTTGTTTAGAATTATGTATTATTTCTCTTATACACTAAAGAATAGATTTTATCGTTACAGGACTAAAGTGGCCATATGCTAAAGTACAAGGGACTAATAAATAGTATGTAGAAATGGAAGGGAGAGAGAGGGAGAGGAAATGGACTGATTTTGTGCCATGAGAAGAGCAAAGCTCTTTATATTTATAGTGGGTGATGTCCCATACATTGTTGCCATTTGACAACACTTCATAGAGTACTAAATCACCCTATAGTTTGCTTCCATCTTTCTCCCCATTTTTCCCACATGGTGTATTGTTGTTCCACTATATGGTTGCCACTTGGCAACCATGTATTGACTATATATATATATATATATTTATTTTGTCTCTTGTTGACCTATTTTTCAACTTAACTTTAACATGTCAAACGAAGTTAAAATAACGAGTTCTTAATGTCTATACGATGCTCTTGTAGAGTACTATATCATAACATCTTGAAAACTCTAAAATCATTAACAACAAGAAAAATTAAGACATTCTAAAATGAATAACTAAATCGTCTATTACAAATATTAATATTTTTGCTTTTACTTTTTCTCTTTTCATCACTTAATCATTAAAATAATTTACCAGTTCTACTCAACAATAAAAAGAGTCATAATGTAAATAGGTGAATTTTGCTGGTCGTTACACTACTAACCAGAGAACCATTTACTTCAGCAAACAAAAATGTAGACAAATATATGCCATCTCAAATTTTGATACAAAATCTCATTCCCGCATGCATAATATGAGATCAAATGGAAGAAAAAGAATCAACTCTTCAAAATATTCTTCAGAAAAAACTTTCTATAATTGCTTTTAACAAACTATGTGTCTAAAAGAAAACTCTATATATTAAAACCAACGATCTAATTGGTTCACGCCATGATATATTTTCTTTCCCCAAAAAGTAAGGTTGTTGTCCAAGACCTGTAGTGTGATAGTGTTAATAACAATCTAGAAATCCTAATCATTTAATCTTACATGCAGTACATTTGAAGTTATGTGGGAGAATGGAAAATTATGAAAATAAAGAAGAAAATCGAAAGGAAATGGATGGCAAATAGCAAAGAAAATTTGCGCAGAGCTCAAGCATATTGATATATCGCAATATATCAAGGCAAAAGTTAGTAATCATCAATTCTTTCATCACTAGTAACTAATCAATAATTTCAACAACCAAATAGAAACATAAGAATTAAATAAAAATTCGATATAACTGACTAACCGGTGGTGCACAATCAGCAATGGCTACAATAGCAATGTGCCTCTTGTGTCGCTACATTTGCTTAAATGAAACAGAACCCATGTAGTCTTGTTCATTGCAATAAGATTCTGCTCAGTTGTTTGAAATGATTTGATGTCTTCTCTGCTTCTCTTGATCTGCCAAATGAATTTATCAAAATTTCAAGTTATGAATAAAAATAAGTTTCTTCTACAGGTTGCTTTGTGAATTACAATAGCATTGGGAGAGAGTTGGACAACTCAGTTTAAAAAAAAATGAAACGAAAAGAGAATGAAAAATGAAAAATAGACCTGAAAGCAATAATGATGAGAGTGCACGTGATGCAAGTATAAATTGTGCCAAAGCATTAAACTAATATGGATGTATGCCTTTATAACTACAAATTGCTCAAATTCCTCAACCCATATGCAGATTATCCCAGAAAAGAAGTAATTAAGGGGAAATGAATCATGAAATCGAGTCCTTCCAATACTCTACTGTTATGTGTACATATATTAATACTATAGAATTGCACTTACCTATGGGCTTAGGGAAATCCTTGGGTAATTTATTGGGCAATTTACGTTCGAGCTTCAGGCTTCTTCTGGGCCAAAGCTTTTGCTGCTGTGAAAGATTTCTCGATGACAAGTTCTTTTCAGCCAGTTTTTCCTCTGCCTTCGGAGCCATTTCTTCTATCATTTTCTTTGAAGATTTGGGAATTTTGGCTGCTATTTGATTCTTTTTAGTTGATTTTATAGAAATAGAGTAGTTATATGTGTGAAAAAATGCTCGTAGTCAAAGATGTGTTGTAACTTGTAAACTGTGAATGAAATCGTAGAAGTGGGTGGTTAGGTTAAAAACCGATCCATACCAGATAGTGACGTGTAACCGTCTATGCCAATTACAAATTGAATAAATTGTTCTACAAAATAGGCAAAAATAAAAATAATAGTATATAAATAAATATAATTTGTTCCAGAGCATCAAAACTGAGATTTTGGATTCCAGAATCTCAGTAGCATTTATATTGTATTTACATATTATGTTAACATGAAATTTAACATACTTTTGTATATTGTTGTTTACAGTTTAAACTTGACAAAAATATATAAATGATTTGACCGCCATTTAAAATTATTTTTTGATGAAAAATAGTGTTATAGTCGACATAATATATTATTAATAGAAAAATAAAGAAAAAGAAGTAAGAAGAAAAAGTTTGAGTATTATTTAAAATAACAAATAAATGTCGAGGATCTTGATATAATTACAACGTGATGTACAAAACAAAAATAATAGTGCGAATATAATTACCCTTTCTTTAAAACTCTTAGTCCAAACTGTCCGTATATTGTTTTGTAGCTTCTACTATGCAGGAGTATTTGTTCATAGAGTTTTACTTATGAACAGTGACTAAAGTGTATGACTAAGGGTAATTTACACTTACTGTCCTCAACCTCTCAACTTTTAATAGATCACGTCCTTAACCTTTAATTTTACTCCTGGGGGTCCACAACCTTTCCCAAAATCTCCAGTCAGGTTCCTGTTGACGGAATCCGTCCAATCTAGCTGTTAGTCAACACTCTGACCAGGGGTAATTTTTGTAAGATACAAAGAATAAATATTTTAATTTTAAAAAATAAAAATAAATTAAAAAAAGTTTGTGTATTTTTTGGGCTGCCGAAATGACATCTTTTTAGCCGCTATTTCCGATAGCCAAAGGGCTGCCGGAAGTGAAAACAGATGAGGGGGGAGAGTCTCTCCCCCATGCTTGCTGCCGGAAGTCTCTCCCCCCTTCTTTGTTGCCACAAAGGGCTGCCATGTAGCTGGGGTCCCCAACCTATTTCTTTTTTGTTTTTAAATTTATTTTTATTTTTTTAAGTTAAAATATTTATTTTTTATATCTTACTAAAATTGTCCCTGGTCAAAGTGTTGACTAACGGCTAGATAGGATGGATTCCGTCTATGGGGACCTAGTTGGTATTTTGGAAAGCCTTGGGGACCTCTAGGGGTAGAATTAAAAGTTAGGGATATAATCTATTAAAAATTGAAATATTGGGGATGGTCGGTGTAAATTACCCTTTGATTAAATACCCCAATCAAGCTCCGCAATTCACATAAGCGGTTTCCTATTGTCATGAACACTAGTGCTCCAAGTGCATCCCGCTACATCTTCTCCAAACTCATCAATTACACTCATCAGAAGAACCTGCCAAAAGGCAAGTCCCTCCACGCCCACCTCCTCAAAACTGGCGCATTCCCTTTCTGCCCGTTTCTATCCAATACAATTGTCAACTTCTACGCCAAATGCCAGCTCTTTTCTGAAGCCCAACTAGCCTTTGCACAGATTGCAGACAAAGACTCTGTTTCATGGAACTGCCTCATCAATGCTTATTCTCAACTGGGACTTCGCCGCTACTCCTTTTCGGCTTTGGAGCTTTTTAAGCAAATGCTACAACACCACGCCCTTCCTAACTCCCACACTTTTGCCGGCGTTCTTACTTGTGCTTCCCTGTTGGAGGATTCCATGATAACACGTCAGGCCCATTCTTTTGTTGTCAAATTGGTTGATTCTGGTGATGTTTTTGTGTATACTTCTTTGCTGAATGCATACTTGAAGTTGGGTAATTTGAACGACGGGCAAAAACTGTTCGATGAAATGGCTGAAAAAAATTCAGTGACGTGGGCTACTGTAATTTCTGGGTATGCTTCGCAGAGGCTTGCTAAAGAGGCATTTTGTCTTTTTAGAATGATGATAGCTGGAGTAGAGGAGGGTGTAAACGAGTTTGTGTTAACTAGTGTTCTTAGTGCTCTAGTGTCGCCAGAGTTTGTTGATACTGGGAGGCAAGTTCACAGTTTCTCTATTAAGACTGGACTGTTGTCGATTGTTTCTGTGAGCAATGCTGTTGTTACAATGTATGCAAAGTGTGAGAGTTTGGATGATGCTGGCCTGGCCTTTAGGTTTTCTACCTCCAAAAATTCCATTACATGGTCTGCAATGATCACGGGGTATGCACAAAATGGGAATAGTGAGAAGGCACTAATGTTGTTTAAGGAGATGCATTTCTGTGGGATGAAACCCAGTGAATACACCCTGGTCGGCGTGCTTAATGCTTGTAGTGACAATGAAGCAATTTATGAAGGAAAGCAGGTGCATGGGTATTTAGTGAAATTAGGATTCGAGCCTCAAATATATATCATGACTGCTTTGGTTGATATGTATGCCAAATGTGGTAGCATAAATTATGCAAGAAAGGGGTTTGACTACCTGGTAGAGCCAGATCTTGTATTATGGACCTCCATGATTGGAGGCTATGTACAGAATGGAGATAATGAGGGTGCAATTAATTTGTATTGTAGAATGCAGAGGGAAGGGATTGCCCCTAATGAATTGACTATGGCCAGCGTGTTGAAGGCCTGCTCAAGTCTTTCAGCATTAGAGCAGGGAAAACAAATGCATGCTCATGTCATTAAGAATGGGTTTACTCTTGAAGTTCCAATTGGAAGTGCCCTCTCAACTATGTATGCAAAGTGTGGGAGCCTTGGCGATGGAAATCTCATCTTTAGAAGGATGCCTGGAAGAGATGTGGCTTCCTGGAATGCAATGATTTCTGGCCTTTCTCAAAATGGCCTTGGAATTGAAGCACTTAAACTTTTTGAGGAGATGCAACTGAAGGGTGCAAGGCCTGATTATGTTACTTTTGTAAATGTTCTTTCTGCTTGTAGTCACATGGGTTTTGTAGACAGAGGTTGGGAGTTCTATAACATGATGTCTGATAGATTTGGGATAGCTCCAAGGATAGAGCATTATGCCTGTATGGTTGATATCTTGGGCCGTGCCGGGAAGCTATGTGAGGCCAAAGAATTTATTGAATCAGCTACCATTGACCATGGTCTGTGTTTATGGCGTATTTTGCTAAGTGCTTCTCGAAACCATCACAAGTATGAGATGGGAGCCTATAGATCGGAAGAAGTTAGTGGACTTGGGGTCACAGGAATCATCTGCTTATGTGTTATTGTCAAGCATTTATTCAGCATTGGGAAGAATAGATGATGTTGAACGAGTAAGAAAGATAATGAATCTTAGGGGGATAAGAAAGGAACCAGGATGTAGCTGGATAGAGCTAAAAAGCCAGTATCATGCTTTTGTTGTTGGGGACCTATCACACCCACAAATTAAAGACATACGTTATGAGTTATGGAGGTTAACCAAGCTAATGATGGATGAAGGTCACATACTAAAACGTGGTTCAATTTTAGCACAATAACTTTGAACAAGTGTGATGATGTCTTGCTCAACTACACCTGGGGAGGTCAATTGAGACCTCTTGGCTATGCAGCTTCATTCTCATGGATTAGTACGGAGAAGATGTGGTTGCTATCTTTGAGGATCATAATGGGTTATGCTGCTGAGAGATTGAGAGTAAACTTTATTTCCATTGATAAATTGCCTCACAGTTGAGATACCATTGAAAGAATGCCTTTTTACTTTGATCAACTGGAAGCATTTGCTGATTGTGATCACATTACTTGTGAATGGTGAGCATTTACTGCATAAGATGCTTGCAAATGATAAATTTTAAGTGCTCATTTGCTGCTGGAACAGGGAAATGGAAATGAAGAGCAAGATTATAATCATTTCCATCGAATTTGCAGTTTGATTATTCCCAAGGCATATGCTCACGCGCTGGAGTTCTTTTTGTCCATCAAAATTCCTTGCAGTTTTTCTTCTGAAACTTTATGATACAAAGCCCAGCCACTGTAAAGTTCGACAGAGAGAGTATTGATATATTTCCTCTGGAATGATAGGTTCGTCTGCAATATAAAATAGGGGACAGGGTTTCATACGTGGGTTACAAAGTCAAGCAAGTTCAATGTATTATCACTCTCTGCTGTTGCACCTGTACTTGGATCGCGTAACCTGGCGAAAACAAGATCGCTCATAGAGCATAAGAATGGATTATTTTCAGTCAGCATCTCTTGGCAGCTCTTCTGTTTTAAAGCTTGTCTTTGAATGGTAGTTGTGTTCTCCATGAAGCCTCATTTTTATTTTTAAAACCATTATATAAATATTTAATTTATAAATTTTGTGGACAACAGGCAGATCTATTGTTTAAAATGTGTAGAATTTTAATCTATCCAGAAGACCCTATTGCAGACATATACGAGTCGATATTGTAATATTTTACCGGAATATTTACCTCAAAATGGTTGAGGTATCACTAAAGGAAATATGCTTAGAGGAAGAGTTTGTGGATCACTTTTTTATTGGGACCATTCCTGTGGACGGGGCATATTGTATTTTATTTTCATCGTCTTGTCCTTTTCCTTTTTATTACTAGAGTAGTGTTGCAATTTATTCGGTGATCTAAGAAACATAAGGTGTTGATGCCAAGCTTTGCACTTAAATGTGCCTAAGTGCAGTAATGCACAGGGACGGGTGTAGTGTACAACCCTCCAGCGTAGACCTCCCCTGGACATAAGCCTATGCAAACTTTTCAGAAAGCTGGATGTGTGGTAATATAATATTAAAATTGTTTGAAGCTCTTTATTTGTTGAATTTATAAATGGTATTTATAATGAGTGGAAATGAATGGTGGAGATTTAATTGAAGTTTGAAGTGTGTGGTGATTGTTGAGTAGTTATCAAATCAACAGTCAAATCATAGTATGTGAATTTATAAAGAGAAAAATAAAGAGGTTCAAACAACCCTTAGTCAATATGGTTACCCATAACTTTTCATGTTGCTTATCATGTCCAGATTAGTCACCAAACTGAAGATTTTTCAAGTGATCACTCTGTTCATATCTTTTAATTTATTTAACAGAATACGTAATGTGACAATCAGTGATTTGTTGATTGAGATATCATGTCTCTATTTGCTAGCAAGGAGAACATCAAAATGTTTCTCGGAACTTTATATCAGAAGGTAAAAGTGGAGTTTTATTAGAAGCTAGTCCAATCGTTAACTTTTGAATCGTTCTGCTTCATTTTTCTCCCAAGTATTGTTTTTGCGTGCTACAGTCTTGTCAGGGAATTCTTTATTTACTCCTTACTGTCCTCATATATCCGTCTTGGTTTGAGATGCTGCTGAGTTTTCATTGAGAGTTTCAAATTTTGAGTATTTCAAACAACTTTCCCATTTGCTGCTGAACTAATTGCTAATTTCCTTGCCATTCATCATAACTTTGGAAAATGTCATTAATTATGGAAATAAAGCATTTTGTAATAGACTGTGAGAATACTGTATTTGCTTCTTTATTTGATCATGTTTTTTGTAGATACTTTGCACAGAGGAGACCTTGTTATGATGATACAATTTACTGCATTACTATGATAGTTACTGGTTACAAAATTATTCATTGAATCATGAGTGGTAATTATCAGAAAGCTTCACTCTATATATCCTATCTTCATAACACCATTCTCAAACATTCTCATCATATCATCATTGTCTATGAAAAAATCATGCAGGACAAAAGCTTGACATTAGTTATCTCTTTTTTTTATTCATCGTGGTTTGATTTCTCAAATATAAATATATTCAGCTCAAAATTGGAGCTCGCGTAGTTTTGACAAATAAAAAAATTGGCAAATAAAAAAATACATAGAAAAAAGTATAATTTATATATAAAACTTGATAATTTCTATAAAAAAATAATGACTATCAAATCATAAAACTTGGTAAAAAGATTGTTTCCATGAAGAATAATATCTATCAAACACTAAAAGATAGAAAACAACAACTATTTCTATGTGAAAAATTAAGTCAATTAAACACGTGTAATTTACATTTCCCATGAAAATTAATTATAGGGAATTCAATTACTTAGAATTTATTTTCTTTCCATGCATTTTCCATACTTCTAATCAAACAGTACCTTAGATTTTACAGCAAGTTCCTTTTATTTGTAACTTTGGGTATGCTGCGATATTTACTGGAAGTCCCGATTGTATTGAGAGACACAAGAATCAGTCATTCTCCATGATCTTGCCTCAAAACCTGTGTACTTGACATCAGTCAGAACGGAATGGTTGGTTTAAGATTATGCTTTTCTATAACACTAGTTATTCCACTCGTGCGATGCACGAGAAGCAATATCTTTTTGAAGTTATAATGATGCAGGAATAAAATAACTAATGGAATGGAAATAAGAACATTATTATAACAGATAAAAACATATATAATAGTAAGGTAGTAGATCATTGCAGGAATGGAATAAATAAGATGAATTAATAATTGTATGAACATTGTGCCTTTTGGAACAATCGGTAGAATTTCCCAAAAATCTCCATAGGATACAACTGTCTTTTCTCCAAAATAGTTCATTAGAAGTGAAAACATTTTACTATCTAATTTCTTTTCTACTTCATTTTATTTTACCTTTGGCATACTAACATTTCTCCGTGAGAAAACCAAAAAAGCATAGGGGCTCTTTTACCTATCAAACAACTTTTATAGTGAAATAATATTGTATAGCATCAATTTCTTATAAATTTTAAATATTGAAAACCCAAAAAAAGTGATATAAACTCTCAAAAAACTATTGTCATTTTTAACTCTAGATATACATATGTCGATGATTGAAAACTATATTTCTTTTTCCAAAATCCTTTGGATGAAAAACTTCATGACTTGCAATATATTTTGGAAAAAAAAAGCGTTTAAAACGTGTTTTTAAGTCTTGTAACAATTAAATAATTTTATGCACAATCTAACAAAATAATTAATATTTCTAAGTAATATAACGGAAATTTAAATCATTAAGTTCAACTTCAACGTTATTATTAAACAATTATTTGATAAAGTCCAACATTGAATTTATTACATTGGATTGTCAAGTATTCATTACTAAATCAAAGTCATCACTCCGATAGCCTAGACGTGAGCCGCTAATTAGCTATCAATGATAATGTTACATAGTATTTTGTTACATATCTATTATCCTTATTTTAATGGCTAGAGAAATACACTCATACATAGCGCATCTGTCACGCCCCCGCTAATTTTACAATATTTTCGAGTATCTTATATTGATTAACAAATTCCATAACGGAAGCTTTAATACAAATAGCGGGGACGAGACGTACAAAACAAACAAATAGCTTTTGACTTGATAAAGCTAATTACTTGAACTAACAAATTGTTATATTTTAAAGAATCTTTAAAACTTAGTTTTTCAATAAAATGCAAAGAACACAACAAATTGTGTTAATAGAAAAATATTTCATTGCAGACCAACAAATTGTGTTAATAGAAAAATATTTCATTGCTGACCAAAGCATGCCAAATCATTAGAAAGTTGTTATTTTGAAATGTAAGCTTCAAACCATTACAAAGACTATCCATATAAGGCGTAAAAATATCTATATTATAGAGAGGTGAGCATATTTATTAATATAAAAGGTATTAAATTCATAGTTACTTTCGTACTCGCTTCAAAGATAGGTTTTCACTATATGCACAACTCTACTCCTGTTCGTGAGCATGATTCAACTCCTGGCTTGCCTTGCCTTTCAAATGTTACATCTTCAATCATCTACAAAATTGTAGAAATAGGGAGTGAGTACGAAGTACTTAGTGAGTAACAAAATTTTTTAATTCTCCTTTCATTTGAAGGATTCATTTTCGAGAAAACCATTTAATACACAAAGCTTTTCGATGCACAAAAGTGCCCTATCACTAGTTAAACTACTACCTGTGGTGCGTGCAAGATTCATATCAATTCAATCATGGCCATGTACAATTAAGTGTATTCACAATTAACATCGGTTGACCCTTACCGAAGTTCTAATTCAAAACAAACACCACATTAATCTTCCCTATCTCGGGATCATTGAATAGGTCGTAGTGTGGGAAATAATTCAAAGCAATTCAATACAAAATGGGTAGAGCAACTAGTGATTCAAATGCAATAAATCTATCTTTCTTTTCAATGCATCAAATCCATGTTTGCTTCATAGAATACTTCAATTAAAACTATGCTTATCGTATCAAAACATGCAAAAAGGGAATTAAAGCATTAGTTACTCACCTCTTTAGCTTGATTTTTTCCAAATATTATTTGAGTTGTTAACAAATGCCCTCAAAACCTTCATTTTCCTTGATCAAAATGGTGTTTTATGTTGGTTCCATTAGATATCTATGATGATGGGTCATTTCCAAATACAATATTTAGGGTTTGATATGTTTTAAGGGTTGTTTTCCTATCTCCCTTCATTTGGACGAATTTCTTTTATTTTTAAAGGCTCTTGATATTTACTAAGAAGCAAAAGCATTGAAAAGAAGGAGCCAAGATTATAGATGTGGAAAGCAATGGAGATAGAGTGTCGGTTGAGAGGTTGACTTGTTTTAGAGAATTCTCACACCTTTGCCCTATTTATAATCTTGAAAAATATCCAAATTTAATTGATTTTAATAAACCTTTGAGTTCCGTAAATCAAACTATGACACGTGGCGCAATGGAGTGCCGTACACTTGGCGGCAAATTGTTCGAGCAGTCCTTATACTTTGTGTTGCCTTATAATTAGGTCTTGATAGTTCGATCCATGTTACTTGAGTCCTTTCACTTAACGTGATTTATAATTAGGTGACTATACTTTAAGTTATACTAATCAATAACCACGTTCTTGTCTCTAGGCATTACTCGAGTAACAACCTTTGAATCTTGTGACATTATGGATACCGACTCAAGTGACTATTCAATCATCGTCCAATAACAATCACGTTTGTCAATACTTGCATTCTAACCCTTAGCATTCATTTACAATAGGTGCAGTTTAATTCAATCACGTTGTCATATTCTCATTCTTGATATTTATTTGAGTGAGAACTAATGCAATTCCAATTCATTGTCAAAATATCAATCATATTGTCAACAATCATGTTCTAATTCTTGATATTCATTTGCGTAACAAATCTTGTAGTTTTGCAATTCAATACCCTTACATTGCTATATTTTGATTATTGACAATCTTGTGACTTCACCATTAATGCAATTTAATTAATTCTCCCATCTTTGATAATCTTGTATCTTCATTATTGATGCAATTCAATTACTTCTCCTGTCTTTAACTCTTGACAATTCAATATTCAATTGAATCATAATCGTACAACCTTGAAAATTCAAGTAATTTCCTATCATTATCATCATCAAAATATTATCATTGGTTTAACTCCTTGTTAAATTTTTGCGAGATGTTACAGCATCAGTAGAACTATATATTGTTTGATAAGCCTACTCTCAAATCTCATCCTATACATTAACATATACAAAAAAAGGGAAAAAAACCATCAAAAACTCTATTAATACACAATGATAAACTGTTATAAATTAGTGCGTAAAATAGCATAAACTTTAAATAATCATGCAAAAAAATCATCCATTCTTCCCAGCCACACTCCTAGTTTTCTTGCATGCATATTTAAAGCAACAACAAAGTGGTGAATTACATATTTAGACCCAACTAAGACTTGAATTTTAGAATCAGTGCATGTTTAAAATAAACACCCTGGCTCCATACCGGAAACAAACATACCCAGTGTTGAAATCAACAAACAATCAATTAAAAAATGAAAGAAAGAGAGACTTTGATTTAGTAAGTCTTTTTTAAAAAAACAAGTCCCTACATTAAAAATACATGTCAAAAAACAAACGTAATTCCTTATTTTCACAAACATTTCCAATTGGGGAAAAGTGCCCATTCTAAAATTTATTGTCACGCCCTTTCTAATTTCTAATTATTTAAGAATATCTTATATTCATTAATGAAATCGATAGCTAAAGCTATTATACAAATAGTTGGGACGAGACGTACAAAACGAACAAAGTGTATTTGTCTTGTAGAGTTTAACACTCTATAAAACTTATTACTTAAACTAGCAAGTTGTTAAATTTTAGAAAATCATTAAAATTAGGTTTTCAATAAAATATAAAGAACATACAAGTTATATTAATAGGTATATTCTATTGATTACCAAAGCAAAACAAACTATTAGAAAGCTTTTATCTTGAAAAGTAAGCTTCAAATTATTACAAAGGCTACACATTCATTCCATCATATATATTACAAGGCGTAAAAAAGATATATTATAGAGAGGCGAGCATACTTATTAACACAAAAATGTATGAAACTCATAATTGTATTCATAGTAGCTTCAAAGATAAGTTTTCATTAGGGATGAAAACAGTTCGGTTCGAGCGGTTTTTGATTTATTTTTAAACCAAACCATCGTATTCGGTTTAGAGAAGTTGTAAACCAAACCATTTAATTTTTCAAACCAAACCAAACCAAACATATTTTTTCGGTTTGGTTCGGTTTTAAATCACGGTTTGTCTATCGACGTATTGAAAATAAACTCAAAACATGATAGTTTTACAAATATAAATATTCTATTATACTAATATGTTTTTTGAATACTAATATCAATATCAAACTCATCAAAAGTTCATAGATTTTAATAAAACACAAACATATAACTAATGAAATATAATAGCTAAAAAAAGCCCAAATAATACATAAGTTTCAAATGAGATATTGCCATAATATGTTTCTAGAAGTGCTATTTTATTCAAGCATCTAAATGTCAAAATTTTAGAAAAATATGATCAATTAACTGCTATATAATTTCTCCAGAAAACTTTTTTAAGGGTATTACTTAAATTAGTTAAAAATTAGCTTATTAAATTACTAAAATGAACCAAATTGTCATAAAAACTTTCTTATTAGAGTACCAAACTCAATCAAAGAATTTGACAATCATAAATAAATTAAATCCTTTGATATTTTTTTCTTATATTACTTACACATTAATAATTTTTTAATTAAACATAAAAAACGGTTCGGTTCGGTTTAAACAGTTTTTTAAACATAGAAACCTAAACCAAACCATTTCAAGTGATTTGAAATTTTCTCAAACCAAACCAAATTATTTCATTTTTCAAACCAAATCAATCCAAACCATTTTTGTGGATTGGTTCGGTTTTTTAGTTTGGCAGTTTATTTGTTCAGCCCTAGTTTTCACTACATGCCAAACTCTATTCTCGTTCGCGAGCATGCTCCGACTCATGGCTTACCTTGCTTTTTAAATATTATATCTTCAATCATCTACAAAAACTGTAGAAATGAGGAGTAAGTACAAAGTACTCAGTAAGTAACAAAACCCTTTGATTCACATTTTGTTTAGTAGATTTATTTTTAAGAAAATAATTGAATCCACAAAGCTTTCAAATGCACAAAAGGGCCCTATGACTAGTTAAACTGTTACCCGTAGAGCAAAATTCAATATCAATTAAATCATAGCCATGTACATTTAAGTGGATCCATATTCAAATCCCGATTACCAGAATTTCCACAAAGCAATACAAATACAAAGCAAATACTATACTAATCGTCGCCCATTTCGGTATTATTAGATGACTCCTAGTATGTCAACAAAGCAAAATAAAGACAAAATATGTAGAGCATCAACTAGTAATTCAAATGTAATAAATCAATTTTTCTTTTCAATGCATCAAATCACATATTTGTCTGATGGAAACTTCAATTAAATTTATGCTTATTGTATCAAAGCTTCGTGAATGCAAAAAGAGAACCAAAGTATTAGTTACTCACCTCTTTAATTTGATTTTTCCAAAGATTCATTGAGTTGTTGACAATTGCCTTCAAAACCTTCATTTTCGTTGATCAATATGGTGTTTCAAGTTGTATTCCTTATATATATATATATATATATATATATATTATTATCTAAATCAAAAGTAATCTTCTACCATTTTTCCCGCCTAAACATGGACCAATTAGATTTCTTTGTTGATGTCATATTTACTATTTATTTTCTTTTTTTTTCTAAAACCAGTTTTACTATTTTATTATCGGGTCATTATTATCTATCGATTATATTATCTAAATCAAAAGTAGTCTTCTACCATTTTTCCCACTTAAACATGGACCAATTAGATTTCTTTGTTGATGTTATATTTACTATTTATTTTCTTTCTTTTTTTTCTTAAACAGGTTTTACTATTTTATTATTGGGTCATTATTTCTATTATCTATATTACTCTAAATCAAAAGAAGTTTTCCTACCCAAACTTTTCCCTTTTTTTAAACTTTATTTTGTTGTAGTTATTTTTATTTGTTATTTTTGACCAACTTGTTGAATCTTCGCTATTTTTCGATGCTTTTCTTTTAAGATTCATGACTTCAATTTTCAGAGCATTCCTGATGTCATTTAGTGGGTTTTTCTTTTGCTCTCTACCCGTCTTTATAATCGCGTTTTGCCTTATGCGGCTTTTATCATTTTCTTAATTTTTAGGTTTCCTATATAAGACAAATGTGACCTCAGCTTTTGTTCATTTTCCCAAATTTATCCACGTTTACCGCCTTCCCAATTTCAAAAAACCGTATTCCCAATTTTCTACATGTTTACAGCTTTCCCCATCTCCAATTATCGCAAAAGATTTGTAACCTCATACCGTCATTTTTGTAAAGACTATATTTTTCCTACTTCTCTTCCCATAGTAATTACAAACATGTATATATTTGGTTCTAATCGCAAAACTTAAAAAACTTTCTACTCAGATTATAACTCATGGCTTTGGGTTACTAAAAACATTATCTCAGTCTCTATAATGTAAATTAAAAATGTAATTTTTAAGCGTTGATAATTTGAAATTTTTTTTTTTTGAAATCTTTGGGGTCACCATCTACGTCGTTGTTTTTTTCATTTTGTAAAGCCTATTTAATTTCAATGAAGAAGTTGACCAAATCAATGATGATTTTTAATGGGTGTTGGTGACACAAATTGTTAGCCAAAAGTGCACTGATTTGTAAAATGGTTGAGTAAGATGATTCTCTTTTTAACTGTTTTAATAGTCAAAATATTTTGTTATTTAATTTAATATAGGTTTAATTATTTAATATAATTTTAAATTTTAGATACTATGTCTATGTATATTTACCAGTTACAAGGAAATATTACGTACTTTAGAATTTACTATTGAATATTGTTATTGAAATCATGTTTAGCGTTGCATATATTGCTTTTATATTTTCGACCGATGTATAAATGTTGCTCGTTTGTATTTTAATTTTGCAATGGTTATATTTTACACATGTTTCTATCTGTGCATCGCACAAGTACTTTACTAGTATATATATATATATATATATATGAAGAGGGGTCTTATCCAAATGCAAAACTAAATGTTTGGTTGTTCTTCTCGGCTTATTATTTTTGGATGAATTTTCTTTATGTATAAAGAGCTTGAGGTTCATAAGATGGACATGGGTATGAAGAGGGAGAGAGAGGGGACATGTAGGTTGAGGAAATCTCCATCCTCAATTCCCTATTTATAATCGTAAAAAATATCTGGATTTAGTTGGTTTTAATAAGCCTTTGAGTTCCGTCAACAAAAAAGCGACACATGACGCAATGTGGCGCCGTATATTTTAGGAGGCTATGCAACGAAATGAGATTCATACTTTTATTACTCGAGAAGTCCTTATACTTTGTGTTATTTTATAATTAAGTTATGATTTTTTTATCTATGTTATTCGAGACCTTCCACTTAACATGATTTTACAATTAGGTGGTTAAGCTTCAAGTCAAAATATTGCTCAAATTGTTAATAACCACCTAACATAATTTTAACATGGGTATCCAATTTCATTGTCAAAATATTGCTCAAATTGTTAATAACCACCTTCTAATTCATTGTCAAAATATCGGTTATATTGGCAATGACCATCTTCTAATTCTAAGCATTCATTTGCGTAACTATCTTTGAATTTTGTGGCATTTGAAGCGGTTATTCAATCACTGTCAAAATAACGATCACATTGTCAATAATCATATTCTAATTTAATCATTGTTCCAATTTTAGGCAGTCGTTTGATAGTAGTCTTGTAACTTTATAATTGATGTAATCCAATTCGATCATTTTGTCATAATCTTATGACCTTTCAGTTGATACAAATTCAAGCAATCCTCTCATCATTATCAAAATAATGATTATATTGCATAATTTGTTTATAAGATTTTGTGGGGTGTTACATTTATAGACGCAGAAAAAAAGCATAAACAAAAAAGAGAATGACAACTAATTGGATAGAAACTCAAGCAATTTGATATATTTTTCATCCTATATTAAGATTTTCTCGAATAATTCCAAATTACAAAATTCAAAAACCAAATTGGATAAACATGTTCTTCAACCAACAACTTAGAAACTACTGTGTGCCCGTTTTAGCACCATGCCTTAGAATTACTAAAGGTTACATATTCCTACAAAAGTAATTCAAGCAGTAAACTAAAAATAAAAATTAACTTAACTTTATATATCATCATAATTGTCCAGGAAACATGGCTGAAGCAAGTAGCAAACATGAACAGTTGGTTGGTGGGGTTAAGGGGATGGCTTCAAGTTAATGCATCTCATCAAGGTAAAATAAGAACTAAAGTCCCATGTTTAATACTCATAATATGCACATACATTATTGATAAATAAAAGATTTCCATCCTACTATACAGTTCCTGACTTTATAGAAAGTCTTTACCCTTACAAAGCAAGTTGAGTTCTACATAATATTTTGATGATATTCATACTCGACAATATAGTGAGAGAAATGAAAATATCTCAACTTAATATTACTACAATTTAGATTATGCTACACCATTGAATATTACAAATAGTCTTATGACTAACAGTAACTTACAATATCAAAACTTATTAACCGAGACACAAAAGAGCCACATTATGGTGTGAATAACTTCTTCCACATCAAGTTAAAATAAATTATTTCACTCTCCCTTCTCACTCTTCTTTTTCTTACTTGAGATGATCAGAATTAATTAAGGCCGGAAATTATGGAACGGAGAAAAGAAAATTAGGGATTTCTTGGGAAAGAGGACTCTGTTTCAATATAATACGAAAAAGAATTTCTTTGGGTAGGCTTCGTGTTGTGGCCATCTGATTTACTATTATTGCCGCTGGTACTCAATTTGCTGGCACCCATAGTTCAAGCCATCTCCATCTATTTAATTAGTTTTTAAGTGAGTTAACATATATATGTTAATAATAATTTTTTTGTCTCAAATAGATTATGCGAAAATTACGGAACAAAATTCAACCCGTTTTTGGCCTTTTCTTGTATTAAATTTTAGTAAAGCATTAAAACATGCCAAAATAAAATATAGATAATATTGACAACATCCACAATAATTTATTACATTACATAATAAATACACTTCCACAACAAATAGTATTTGTGAAAAGAATAAAAAAAAAATCTGGAAGAGAGAGAAGAGAAGTGTGAATGCATAAACAAATTTCTATACAACTATTAATTAAAGTTGAGAAATAGCCAAAAACATTATTAAGAGAAAGAAAAAAATAAAAAGAAAAAGACCAAAATGGGCACTTATTTAGGCGGGAAAAATGCAAAGCTTTTCTTAGAAGGCTCAACAGCTTTAAGAGTGTAATATTATAGAATTTAGATATAGATTAGTATTATTTTTTGCTTGGGTGTTTGTGTAATTGTGTATATTTGAAGTACTTTTCTACATTTTTTTTATTGTCTCGTTCCAGTTTTATGATCTTCTCTAAATCAGATGTCTGTGATTGATTCACATGTATACCGAAGTCCTAATTCACATGGATACCGAAGTCTTAGCTGCTGGAACGTTAATTGGGTTGTGGAGATGGGATGCAATTGCCCAGATTTTCACCTCCTTAATATTGGTAGGATTTTTACAGCCATTGATGCCTTCCATAGTTGCTTTATGCGCTTGACAATTTGTCTCCGCTAAGAGTTTGGTCACATTTCAATGTATGAACAACTATGCTCCCCTCAAATCTACAATTCACACATATAGGTCTAGTTTTTCTATAGAATCAGATCGGGCTCTCATTTAACGTATCAAACACGTTTGATTATATATATATATTTTTTTTTTTTTTGCCCCCTTAACACTCTGGTTACTTGGATTTTAACAAGCTAATAAATTAGTATGACCATTGTGTGCTTAAATTCTCTGAATGCAGAATTGTCAAGCAGATTATGATTTATGAATTATAAAAGAATCTACTATGAACAAAGCAGTTATGGTCCTATGGAGGTTCTTGACCGTATTGGCTGCTAATTTCTCAGCATCCTTTACACATATCAAGCTTAATAATTGCATCTAGCACTGAATTCGGTACAATCAGATTAATGTGTTTCTTTATCTAGGTATCTTGACCTCACTATCTTCCCTTCTTCCACAAAAGCTCTACGCCAAATTCAGCTCCTTCGAGTTGGGTCCCGGCCTCCAGGTTCTTTACTTGGAAAACTCTTAGGTTAATCCACTTAGGGTAGAGAAAAAAGGAGAGGTCAGAAAAGATTTTTATGTTCAACAAGACACCTTCAATCAGTTTCTAAGCCACTACCCGCAAACATCTTGTTAGCTAACAAGAGGAATTAAAATCAAATACAAATTCTAAAGTTTCAAAACTTAAGAAGGAGAAAAATATTCTGACACTAAACACTACAGTATATATATATATATATATAACCACCACCAGATAGATGTTTCCATGTAAAAATGTTTAGATATCCTCCTCTTCCTCTGCGTCATCTGCAGCTAGAAGATGATTAAGGGCAACCTTTGATTTCTTACTCTGGGATTGGTTTTCATTGATTTCCTCCAAATCACCTTTTCTCTTCACCAATTCATCTTTATCATCTTTAGCTTGTTCATCTCCATGCAGAGCAGCCTCACCATCAGAGCCCTCTGCTTTTTCCTGGGATGATAAGTTTGGTTCATCCTTTTCATCTTTTTCTCGATCACCTAGAGCTGTTTTACCAGATACAGTTTTGCATTCAGCCAAAAATGAGCGCACTTCTTCATTGCTTGCAAGATCAAGTGGGGCATTCCCAGCCTTGTTCTTAGCGTCCACATTTGCACCTTTCTTCACCAAATACCTGACAATTTCAAGGTGAGATCCTTGAGCAGCAAAGTGAAGAGCCGTCATGCCCTTCCTGTTACAGGACTTGACAGAAACTCCAGATGTAAGAAGAATCCTGATGACTTCTAGATGACCCTTTTGAGCAGCAAAGTGAATTGCTCCCATGTTGTCCATGGCCGCAGCACCTACGTCTGCTTTGTTCTTGCATAGATAATTCTACAACCTCTGCATGCCCAGACCATGCTGCTAGATGTAATCTATGGTTCAATATTAAGGAAAACACACGTTTTACCAAAATCATGATTATCAAGATATCTTAACAAGAGGAATTACATAGGAAAAAGTGCTTCTTTGGCATGACTTTTTTCATTATCTACGTATTACATAGAACGCTAAAAACCCCACCTGTTTTAATTGCAAAAATAAGAACCTTCACTTTTGTTGTTGAGAACTGACCAAAATCATGAAAAAAATGAAACACTTCAGTAATTTTTTACCCAAAAAAAAAAAAAAAACTACAAAACACATCAAATTGGGGGCATGCAGCAATCACTATGGTAGAATTCATCTGTTTTGTAATAATATGACAATAGATATTTTTCGTCTTTCATTGAAAATCTAAAACTTATTTAAAGAAGACTACAGTACAATACTAGCATTGATAAGTTAACTGGTGTTAGATCGCACTTTACTGGAATCGGGAGAGATAACCACAAAAGCTATACTGCACCAAAATACTAAGACATTATAAATTGATTTGGGAGAGTCTCATATAGGTTTTTAAGTCTCTTCTATAAGGTCAAAAACTTTTCGCACGATCCAATATGTGGACCATTAGATTGCAGCTACTACTGGATGAACGTTCTCTAATGGTTCTAATCGCTGGTTCATGTTCATCAAGTCAACTACATGGTAGGTACCTTGCTGCTCCATGTAGGCACCACATGCATCCTTGTCACAGCACAACCACATTGGACTGTCTTCCCATGTAATTCTTGGCACACTCGAACACACTGCCACTTTCCGCGAGGAGGTTTTGGTTTCAGAAAAATAAATCTCATATCCTCACAATAATGCTTACATCAGAAATATAAACCACATCTCTAAAGTGCCCTTTACAACGAGAGAGGGCGCGGCCTAGGTGCTTTACTAAATTATAACTTGAGAGGGGACAACTAGACTTCAGTTCAACAAGTACACTGCAATAAGCTAGTGTTGGAAGGAGATTTACTGCATGCAAATCTAACTTCTTCCTTTGTAATTTTTTCTATTTTTTTTCCTAGTGCTTCCAGTTGAACTAATTCTTGACAACATTTTTAATGTTTCATGGTTTTAAATTTCCAGAGGGAAAATAGCACAGAAAAAAAATCTTACCATTGATCATCAGGCATGAGCATATATAACACAATTCCCAAGTGGATGGTACATAATCATTAGCTTGAGAAATTGTACACTAATAGAGAATCAAAAGAAATCCTATGATCTATACCCAGAAGTCAGAAACAACAATTAAGGAAATTTTCCAGGTAAAAAGGCAAGTCCAAGACCTTCAAAACTGCTGTTGGCAGTCTAAGCTGTATGGGCCCAGTAAATCAAATACCCAGTTCTCAACTTCCAATTCAACAAAAGAACTCTCGAAAAGAATCATAGAAATATAACGGTAGTTACAATCTCAAAAATTAATAGAAGAATAAACAAGAGGATACGGTGTCCGGGAGTGCCTGTCACGAGAGTTAACGGCTAAGGGATTCGTGCTGCAAATTCTCTGCACAGCATTCAAGTCTCCTGATCGAGCAGCCGCGTGTAGCTCTTCATTGGTAGAACTAGCATTTGCCGATGGCCTTCTTGGGTTTCCCATTGATTTTTCAGTTCGAGAATGAAATGACGAGAACGGGGACTGATGAAGAACGTCGAATCTTTTGAAACCCTGTCGTTTGTGCGATTTAGGGATTCAAGCGAAAATTCTTCCAAAAACTGGTATATTGGCCCCGAACAAATGAGTCGTGCTACTTGAAAAAAATAATATACAATATTTAAACAAAATTAACATATAGTATTATCTTATTTTTTAATACATTATATTATTTTTTTATCAATAATTATTACATGAATCACATCTCCATTTTATTACTTTTTTATCTACTCATTTGTCTAAAGGACTTGCTAGTCTTTAAAAGCACTTCTAGTGGAGAGAAACAGTTATAGGAAATAATAGGCTAGGGGAAAACTAAGAGGAAAATGAGTATAGGTTTTTGACTTTTCTCTATCGTTTCATTTATGTATTCCACTGTTTCATTAAAATTAATATATGTGTTCAATTCATGTATGTGTTTCATCCTTTCATTTCATTTCATTTAGAGTATATACATTGAATTCATGCGTGTATTCCATTATTTCATATAAACTAATATACACGACCATTGAAATTAAGCGGTTGTTTAATTCTAATTATTCACATTGAATTATAATAAGAAATTATGATAAAGTGAAATGAGTGGTATAGATTTATAAATTGTTTGAATCTATTTATATATATTAAACTATAATGAGAAATTATAATTAGGTGAAATGAGTGGTGTATATTTAATAAATGTTTGAAATTTGTAATTATAAATAAGTAATTGTCAAATCAGTGGTATGTGGGATTATAATGTGTTTTCATAAAAAGAATCAAACACTACCTTAATAGAAGTTTGAAATTTGTGGTTATAAATGAGCAGTTGTTAAATCAATAGTCAAATTAGTGATAAGTGAAATTATAATAAGCAGTTTAACATTAGTTTTAAACTATTGCCTGACATGATTTTCTCATTGCTCGAAATTACATGTATTTCATTTTTCTATAATGTATTTTTTTCTCTCTCATTTTCACACTAGTATATTACTCGTGCGTTGCACGTAACCAAAAAAATGCTATTTTTCCTTAAAAACGATTTAATCACAAATTATATATTTTCTAACCATTGATACTATAACGAAATCGGATGATTGATGGTAAATTAATATAATAAATTAGAATGAATATACTCGATGAATATGTAAAAGAAGTTTTAATCGATGACATTGAAAAATTTACATTTTAATGTCAAATGTAAATCTAATACACCTTAAATTTCGAAAAATCTCTTTGAAAACGACATTGGTTGTGAACTTGCTCTCAACAAGGTTGTTACCACAAATCACAATTTTCAATCCTTCGCGATTTGTAACTTTGGAGAATGCAAAATAAAATTATTCGTGACTAAACACTGGCTTTTTCAAAAGAAGTCCAATATTGGTAAGTGATTGGCCTTGACTTTTGTTTATAGTCATTGCGTACGAAACAATGATAGGAAACTGCATTCACTGAAATTTGAAGGGCAATCTAGTGTCAGATGGTGTCAATGTCATCCTCGGGATCAATGTCATTGTCAAAGCCTTCAACGCGTCTGACTCTTCACTTGACCCACTATTTTAAAGTCTCATGCTCTTAGTTAACTTTATAACCTTACAATCATTCCATAAATGCGATGAATTATCAATGCATTGCACGGGATCAGAAAAAGTAATTCTAAAAAACCTTATTTATCAATTATAAACACTTGCATAGAGATTGCAAAATATACTTGAAAACCCAAACCCTATGGGTACCCGCCCCATTAAGAATGAGTGTAGACGGGGCGTCCGCTAGCACCTAAGTGCTTGGCGCGGGGGGGGGGGGGCCCCCGGGGCCGGGGGACGGTTTTGCTTGCCTAGCACCGAAACCCGTTTTATTAAAAATAATTTATTATTATTTAATTTAAAAAACCATAAATAATTTGTATAGTAAATGTAACGTAACATATTATGATAAAATTAGTCAAATTTTGTTATTTTGCGCACCCAAAAAATATATATATATATATATAAACAAATAAAGGCACATTTTTAAGGAATAATAAAAAAAATAATGTCATTAGTTTTCAACTAAAAAATTTTTAAAGTAGTAGAATAAATAATTATTATTGTTTAAGTTAATTATAGTTTTTTCTAAAGATAAACAATTATAATCTTAAAAAATGAGTGGAAAAAAAGAAAAGTCCATAGTAAAACACAAAAATAGCCAATCCTTTATATTATTTAATGTTTATGAATTTATAGTTAACCTTTTTTTTTATGACCAAAAATCAGAAAGTTGATAAATAAGAATTAGTCAAATTTTTATTATTATCACACGTAAAAAATAAATGAAAAAATAAAGACACATTTTTTCTCTCTCATTTTCACATTTCCATTTTATATTATTTAACAGTACATTTCCATTTTATATTATTTAACAGTATGTTTAACTTTTTAAGTAAAAGAAGACACTTGCCGAGATATGTTTGGGTTGTGAGAATTTGTGGACTAAAGAGGTAGGGGAAATGGGTGAAAAGAGTACCGTGTTACACGTATCACTCTTTTTATCATTTTTTTGGCAACTTAAACATTAACATTTAAGAATTCATAGGATAATGTCACTTGTGCAAAAGGACAATACAATCTGGTTTTGGAACCAACGGGTTGAAAGTGGGGACATATGCATTAGTGGATATATTTTATTTTCTATTGAATAATATGCTATTTATCTATGTGGTAGACATTTTTACATTAGAATATGTGTAGAAAATAATAATTATTATAAATATATGGAGAAATTCAAGTAATAATCAACATATAATGAGAATATATACTAATTAAACTACCGGCCAGTTTACAATATAAACAAATGGCATTATTCTTTTATGTTGGGCCACATAAAAGGGCATATTTTGCAATAAATATTTGTGAGGATGAAATCGTCAAAGTTAAAATGACTAAGGACAAAAATGACGTTCACTACAAAATGATGCAATTGATAAACTCGCCGGAAAATATATAATGTGGTTCGATTCACTCACCCTTGAACTGTCCTGTACTTGTATAATTTTCTTACATAATCACATTCCATAACACTTTGTTCTTTCAAATACCTATCGGTTAAAATTACGTTACAATTTAAGGGGGGTGATAGAGCAATTTTGATATAAACATACCCAATATATATTTATTATAAAGACACTCAGTGTATATGAATTGTGATGCTCTCTTTCTATTAACTAGTCTATCTCCCGTGCGCTGCACGAAAAACAATAAGTGATTAAAGAAATAATTATGGGGTAATAAATTATTCCAATAATCAGAGATAGCTATGTCATTGTCATGTAATAATTTTAACTGATTAAGTGTGTTTGTACTATATATTAATTTGTATATTTAAAGTGAACTATATTTTCCCTGTGTTATTTGTTGCTTTATATTGAATTCACTAAATCTTTATATTAACCGTGTTATATTTCTACTTTTACAAAGTGAATTAGTTATTACTTATTATGTAGAAAGATATCTGTTTTCGTATAAAAAGAAAAATTTCTATACATTTCCCCTACCCCACTCAGCCATAGTGCTAGCCAAAAACAGCCATTCTCTAGTGTTGATTCAAGCCTACCATGAACACAAAAGTATAGATCATGTTCAAAGATGCAATATGTAAGACTTTAACATATTCAAAAGACACTGTATCGATCCTTATTCCTACAATTATTGTGAGTTACAGATTTCTTACAAAAATAAAATAAAAATTAATGTGTAGAAAAATTGTATCATTTTATAACATTAGAGAGATTCCGGCCAATAAAACTTTAAGAAAAATATCATTCCATAATTGAGAATGTGGGTAGTTATACAAAGTGAGTAACTTATTTGAGAATATAGGTAGTTATACAAAGTGGGGTGTTATACTCAAAAATAAATAAATAAATAAATAAATTGGAGAGAGAGAAAAATTGTCGCAAAAAAAGCATTTTTCAGATTCAAAAAAAGAAAAAAAAACATGAGATACATAATAAAGTAAAAATATGAACGTTTAAAACATAAGAAAACATGTGTAACTTATATGAGAACGTGAGTGATTATATAAAATGGGTGGTTATATAAAAAAAAAAGAAAAGAAAAGAAAATTGTCTTAAAAAAATAAATTTTGATAAACAAAAAAGAAAAATAATAAAAAATTTGAGATAAACTTGAATGGTTATATAAAGTAGGTAGTTATTCTTTAAAAATGCCAAAAAGCAGTTCTGGAATCTCTCATGGGCGCGCAAAAGATTCTAGAATCGCTGCTTCTATATTATATATAGATATAGATATAAATATAGATTTAAGAGTCCTCTTCTGGTGCCATATGTGACATACACTGTGACACCACATGACTATGTGATTTGCATCGGAACATGCCACATAGTTAATCAAAACAATGTGGCCTACCCTGATGCACGTGACATGACCATGTGGTACCATAATATATCACACATATGACACCGGATCAAAGTCACTTAATTTTATAATCCCACATATAAAATAATTACTATATATAAAAATAAAACTAGTGAATATTTTTTGTTTGGTAACAGACTAACAGTAGAATAATGGGTCGGCGAGGGCACGCTATATGGCTATGTGGTATTATAGTATATGACACTAGATCAAAATCAATTAATTTTATAATCCCACATATAAAAAAATTACTATATATAAAAATAAAACTAGTGGAAATTATTTTTTGTTTGGTAACAGACTAACAGTAGAATAATGGGTCGGCGTGGAGACGTCATCAGCCCACCAGTTTAGCGTATATATACACACACGCATAAATATATATATCATTTACGGTCGGCCTCCGCGGGATGCGGTATACTAGTATTTATAGCGGCAATTTCACTCTTCACGCATATTAGTCTGCTATTCCAAAGAAAGGATTTTTGGCATATACTTCTTCGTATCATTTCTCTACAGGATCTCCACCGATCGACAAAGGCTGTCAAGTTTTCTTCATCTACCATATCAGCTTGGTAAATTCTCTCTCTCTCTCTCTCTCTTGAATTCCTTTTTTTTTAATCCAGATTTCTTGATGTTTGATGCTTTATAAACAATGTTAAGTCAAGTAAGTAATTAGACAAAGTTGAGCTTCACATAGTTGATTAATTCCGAATTCCGTCTCTTTTTTTTTTGTTTATTTTCCACCTCCGTTTACATTTGGGTCATTAAATTTGTTTCCTTAGGGTTTTTTTTAGCTTAACTATTAAGGGAAAGAGGCCGGAATTTCACGACTAGTTTTATGTATTTTTGTTGAATGGTTTTAATTCTTTTCTTCTATTTCTGCCATGTGTGCATAGAGTGGTGTGGTTTTTACGGCCGGTGCCAGCAGGAATTTCACCAAAAGCCCCTTCTGCTTAGTGCTTGTGCCCTTTGACTCGGAAAATCTCTTCGTCGCTTCAAAATTTCTCCTTCTCAAAATCTATAATTTCTCTAATTTTTATTTACGTGTCTTGTGTAATGTACCCTATAGACATTTTTTTCCTTTTACTTTAAATTCTGACTTTCAGTTTGATTTCTTGAAATAATTGGTTTAGATTTTTGACTTTTGGTTCACAAAAATAAGGTACATTATCAACTTCCATAGAAGATAGCTTCAGGATCCACTTGGGCCTAGCTTATGAGATTGTTTTATAAATTGTTGTTTGTTACGGGTGCAGGCTGCTACGATGGTGCAGGAAAAAGTTTTAGCTCTTACGGATGAAGCAGTTGTGTCTTTGAATGCAATTTTAGACGCGATTAAAGTGGTCAGGAAGGAAGGGGCTGAGCGATGCAATCCTATGATCATCACTCAAGCATCTCCAGACAGTAAGATTCCCCTTGCTGTCTTGATTTTCTTTGAAGTAATATACCATGTTATTGCCTCTCTTTGCTCAGTGAAGTAGCTTGGTGGACTGAAATTTATTTAGGAAGTACTTGTTAGGTAGACTAGATGTTCACTGGAGTACATGCAAAATTCAACATATACACAGGGGGCAGGACGAGTTATTATATATTTAATGCCAGTTCTTTTTCTCGAGATTGAATTATTCTACCCTAAAGAAAATATTTTTACATGTTCAGGAAAAATCACATTCACCTTTTCAGTTGAAATTAGCTTTGCAGGGAAATGAGCGCAGATCCAAAATTAGTTCACAATTATATGTTTTAAATTCAATCAGTGGTGTTAGAACTGGATTTTGAGAGGTAGCGAACTCGGTGATGAGCTGATTCTGGAAGGCATCATGAGAAGTAGACTATTTTTGACTTAGGAGATATGGATGTCTTGACATAATTCTAACTTGGATCACTTTCAGGTGCAGTAATTAATTGCTTATAATTGTATACGCACAGCAGCATATTGTCAGAGTTAAAAAAATTTTCCTGCATTGTTTAACTACCCAACCAGTCCCTATTCCTCTTCCCCAGGACACTCAGCGTTGGATGCACCATGATTCTAGCTTTCAAACCCTCCCACAAAGATCCCTAATAGAACTTCATATGCAAAAATGAAATAAACCTGGGTTAGATGCGGCTCTGAAGCACTATTAATGACAAATAATTGGTTATATTAGATGATAAAGATTGTACTAAACAGTTCATGGTTATCGTTGCATGCCCGCAAATAAAAAGGAAACTATGCACCAAACCCATAGAATATATATCTTTGCCACTACTGGACATACTTCCGTGATATCTAATAATTTTGACCCATTTAATCTTTCCACTACTTGCAAAGGAGGTACACAATATTTTTGGGCTCAATTTGGGAGTGGAGTTAGAGGTGCAACCTCTGCTTTTTTAAGAAGCACAACTAATTAAAGTGTGTGGAATATTTTAGAAAAGTGATTACTGGAGAAGCAATCAAATGCCACAATAGATCTCAAGAAGGAGCAGAAAGGTAGCTTCTTATAGCTTCTGAAGTTCTGCTTTTAGCTTCTCAAATTAACTATAATTAAAATGCCACCCGAAAAAGAGGGGAAAATGCACCAAGCTTTTTCCTCAAATGTTTATCTAATGTTTCTTTTCCCTATTTTTAGTATTTGGTTAATTTGAAATAACTTTTCGTTTTCTTGTTATCGCTGTAGTTGGAGAATTTTTAATTCTATATATTGGTTTAGCATTCTTTGTGGAAGTATTATATTATTTTATAAAATGAAAAAGAAATATGGATACCATAATAAATAAATATATTGTTAAAATTCATATACTTTTTAGTAATTAAAAAAACAATTAAATTTACCAAACACTAAAAAACTGCTTTTGTACTATACGGTGATTTCAGCACAAAAGTTTACCAAACACTAACCTAATTATTCTCACAACTTATTTTTTATTCCGCACAACAGAAACTGAAACTGCTTATTTGAAAAATTACAGCAGTACTCAGTCTGCCATTAAATGTTTGTTTGATGGAAACACATGTGGATACATGTGGAATAGCAAATTGTTTTGAGCTATTCCAGTTTCTTTCGAGAGTGCTTCATATTCTTTATGCTTTTATCATGTTATTGTACAGGTCATAAAATCTATCTGTTTGTTTCTGTTCAAATTATAGACTGATGCTTTATTTTTCACAATTCTGCCTTAATCCTATTGGTGTTGCATTATTCAATTGTTCGTATAATTTTTACATTAACTGTAAATTTCTGACAGGTTTGCTGACACTGGAATCCTCATCTATGGATGTTATTGTATTTATTAGTAACTCATCTAAGCTTCCCAGTGATCAACTGCTAACAAACATCTCAAGAATGTTGAGGCCTGAAGGAATTATGCTTCACTGGACCTCTCAATCCACTACTGGAGAAGTGGTAATTTATCTCCAGATATCATTACTAATGAATTAACTAGCAATCATCTTACCATTTATAAGATAATGGCGTGTGGCATTACTGGTGTGAACCAATATACGGCACTATTGTTGTCATTAGATGATGAGTCTAAACAAATGTTAGGAACATGAGATTACATTCTCATTATAACAAGGTGAAGTGAATGGTGGAGATTTGATTTGAGTTTGATATGTGAGGTTCTCAAATGAGTGGTAGGTAAAATAATGAGGAAAGAAGAATGAGAAACACCCTTTTAATTAATCTTATGATTATGATGTAATGCTATGTGGATTTGGCTTAGTAGTGCCATTTGGCATTACTCGGAATATCTAGTGATTTTTATTTGTGGTCTTCTTGCAGACAGGTTCATCTCTTAAGGGCAAGTTTCTTCTGGCCGGTTTTCTGGACATACAATCTGTTGAAAGTGGCCAGTCCCTTGGGGTAATTATCATTCTGCTTTTATTAAGATAGCACTCCACTTCAGTTCCTGAAGTTGAAGTACGTTGGAGTTAGAGATACTGTTCATTCTACGTGCAACACACTGTAGCGTAGTATTAATGTATTTATATGTTGAATCTTAAAAAAGCTTTTAGTTCTGCGTTTAGATCAAATCTAATTTGTGTGCTTTATGGCTAGGTACGTGTGTAATTGACATCATGATGTTAGCCAGAAAATATGGTACATTCTGATGTGTTCAAAGGCAGTGTTAATTAAAGTTCTTCTATGTCGAATTTATTTCTGAAGCTTCATTGAACAACTAGATGTTCTTTTTGATGCTTTTGTTTTCCATTTAATGCATTGATGCGGTTGTCAAATATATGTTTCTTATTCAAAAAATTATGGAATCTAATTATCTTTTCCACAGGTTATAGGGAAGAAACCTTCGTGGAAGATTGGTTCATCCTTTTCTCTTAAAAAACCGACACAGATTTTTCCAAAAGTCTCTATTGATGATGATATGGATCTGATCGATGAAGATAGCCTCCTAACTGAAGAGGATCTGAAGAAACCCCAGCCACTATCCAGTGAGTAATCGTCATTACACGTCTTTGTTATTTATCTCTATAATGTTTCATTTATAGCTCCTGCAATGGTACTTATTATCATGATTTGATGTAGGTGACTGTGAAGTTGGAAGCACAAGGAAAGCCTGCAAAAATTGCAGTTGTGGACGGGCTGAAGCAGAGCAGAAAGTGGAGAAGCTTGGGCTCACCATGGAGCAGCTGGATAATCCTCAATCTGCTTGTGGAAATGTATGTTCAATTTTGTACTGCCGTTTCTCTTTCACATATTGTATACTACTGCATTCTGCAGCTTTTAGAAGTGAACTATTTCACTAAATGAATATACACACACACACATATTAAATATTGTCTAAGATGCCTCTAGCGTGTATAGTTGTGCAAAATAGCTCATCCCTGTCTTCATAAGGTCTTAATACTGGTATGACGTCTGCCTATCACTTGATGTTGCGCTGTAATTGACATCAAGGGTATGAGGGATCCACTGTTAACCAATTTTTCAGTAAGCCTGATGTAGAGTTGTTTTGCCAGCTTGAACTAATATTGGGTTAAACTCAATCAACATCTGGTGTGTGGCCAGTGGAAATTTTGAAAATGGAATTGTTAGTACAGTCGTTTTTTGAGTTGAATCACTACAGGGTTTAACTTGATGGTTGTCTAGTGAATGTTCATTGGACATTTACAAAATGGATTTTTTTTTTGGGTTGGGGGTGGGTGTGGGGTGTCAAAAAAGCCTTCTCCATCTACGATGAATAGTTAATGCTTTCCAGGCAAAATACAGTAGTAAGCAATTCCCTTCTACTTTATTCCTTCTGTGTCATTGTGCATTTTATGCAGTAACCTTAACTTTAGGACTTCCTCTGGTCTATCCTCTGCATGCCCTCCAAGAAAGGACATTTTTCTCTAACATACCCTCAAGTGAAGGATAGACATTTTTTTTGTTGTAACACTTATCACATTGACCACTGAATAAGTGATACGTATATACAGAGAACTATGGCTACGTGAGGGGACTAGGTTTTTTATATTTTCTGCAATGGGAAATTTCATTTGTTGGATGGTAGGAAGGCAGAAGAATCACAAGTCCTTAGTCTCGTGTATTGGTTTATGCTTTTGCTTGTTTAGAAAATATAAAGTTGCAAAGGAGAAGATTTATGATATATCTGAAATTTTTCTAGTAACTCACCTCTAGAGCATCATTTATGATTCATGAAAAATGATGGTATGCTTAATAAATTCTGTATGCTTCTATTGAAAAATGCTCTTCCTTTAATTATCGACTAGAGTTTGGGTTACCGTTGTCTATTGATGCCTGACTGTTGCTTTTGATTATTGATTAATATATGCCACATCACAAATTTTAATTACTAATGATGTTTATTTTGGTGTTCCTTGAATTTTTATCTAACTTTTACAAAGATGCACGGTCTTGAGTTTGCATTCTTTGTGAATTTGGAGTTTTGTCTGCGAATCACGTTTAATTTCCTATTCCCATTTAACGCGTGCCTTGTTTATGCAGTGTGGTCTGGGTGATGCTTTCCGGTGCAGTACATGTCCTTACAAAGGCCTTCCACCATTTAAATTAGGCGAAAAGGTACATCTTCACCTGTTCGCTTGCCCTTCACTGTTTGCAGATTCGACCTCTCTCCCCAGATTGTGAAAACTTTTGATGAAACCAGAATCTTGCAATTTTAAAGTTGTCCTTACAGAAAAGCAAAAGAGATCTCTGAATACAGGGGCTAAGTTTTGAGTAGTGGTCCTGCCGATTGGGCCTTATAATGGTGTTTCTTGGGGTGTTCACTAATAAGGCAACATCAATAGTAACTTCCAGAAGTGCTTTCTTGCTCCTTTTTTGATGATTAAAGTGGGCAAATCCTCAACTATTTCATCATATCGTTGAATTGAAACTTATCTATGCATTCTTAATTATTAACTGACCTGTAAGATAACCTCACTTCCATTTTTTTCTATTTTTCTTGCTTCTCTCCTGCTAAAATAGTCTACTATTCCTTTTCCATTCGTCCCAAGTTATAATCTACTTTCGTAATAGCACTGTAATAGAAATCTTAGTTTTCTTATGTGCCCCTTTTTTTTATGTGCATTGTTATCTACGAGTAGAACTACTCCCTCCGTCCCAAGTTATGATCTACTTTCGTAATAGCACTGTAATAGAAATCTTAGTTTTCTTATGTGCCCCTTTTTTATGTGCATTGTTATCAACGAGTAGAACTACTCCCTCCGCCCCACAAAAATAGTCCACTATTCCTCCTCCGTCCATCCCAAATTATAATCCACTTTTGTTAGTTAATTTCTTAGTTTCTTATATATTCCTATTTAATGTGTTCTTTTTTTTTTTTTTTTAAAATAAAAGTAAACAATAAGAATTTAGGTAGAATAATAAATGAAAGAAGGGGTATACAGGGAAAATTGTTCTTAAATGTTACATTTCCAATTATATTAAAGTAATTAAGAATTTGTCTCTGTCCTGCAGGGACAATTTCCTTCTTGGGGGGTGAAAATAAGAAGGAAATTGTCTTTGTGGACGGAGGGAGTATTAATGTGAAACAGTTAAATGAATGGGTAAATTAGGAAAATGTTTGTAAAATTTAGTTTTCCAACAAAATTAATTGAACTTTTCTTAAAAGAAGATGGGAACTGGACTATCTTTGTGGGACAGAAGGATTATTATTGATTTTCATTTCCTGCTGTAGGGGAATCAATTGAGATGTATCCTCGTGTTTGTTTGGACTGCTAGTTTGTTCACATTGGGTTTGGTTTGTATTTTATTTTGCTTGTGCTACTGTTTAAATGCTCACTGGCTTCTGCAATCGCTTGCTTTCATATTTGTAGTTGATTTGCGACATGGTCTTCATGGATATATTTCTTGATATGATTCTACTCAATGTGGTGCAAGAAGCAATTTGTAAGCAATTTGTAATCAGTGCTGATACGTATGTGGTGTTTTGTAGGTATCTCTGTCCACAAACTTCCTTGCAGCTGACATTTGATTGGAGACATTTGAATATAGAAGTCATATTTGTGGGAGGATCTACGAAAAGCCATGTTAAAGTTGTGGGATTTTAATAGCTGTGTCTTTGGGGAGGAACGCGAAATAAATTGTTTATTTTTCCCCTCAAATGGAGAGTATTGACATGACAGAAGAAGGGAAAGAACTTGTATGGTGGATAAACTAATCCAGTTTCTTTTGCCCACTTGATGTGTTGAGAATCTATGGTTTTCTTGATCTGTTGACCCCAGATATGGCACCGGATATGGAAAGAAAATATTTGGTTTAAATGTTAAATTCTTTAGTAGTAGGTTTTCTAGTATCAACCATTGAAGTGAGCATATTATTACTACTATACAAATCATATTAGTGGCTGGTATTACACTACGTCATTTCTTTGATCAAATAATTTTTGGTATCTTCAGTGCTCGTGAAGTACATTGGTCAGATTGCATTTGCTCCACTTTTATTTTCGAGGGAGTCCAAAGGGGATGTATGTTTGGAATTTAATAATAGTGTTAGTGGTGTTTAATCCAGAAGTAATTTACGCAATTTCTTTGCCTCATGAAAGGGAAATTTATTTGAGTAGAAATGATATAACACTATATGTTTAGTGTTATATAGTCATGTGGCATATTTTGGGGTACGTCACTTGACTCTGGATTTCCATGTGGCTATCTCCTACAGGATAGTAAATATGATCTAAAATTATATATGGTGCTATACGATCATGTGGTTTGAACTGAGGCGTCACATAGCTGTGATTTCGCATATGGCATACTTCAATGCATGTTACATGATTATATGAGATTATATGATTTCATATCATATGATGTTAGATTGAGACTATAGTGTGATTTTTTAGTGTATTTCGATGCACACCACATGATCATGTGACATTATGTGTTGAATGTATTATATATAAAAGTAAAGTTAATATCATTGAACTTTTCAACAATGATTACTTTAAAACATATTTTTATATATAGAAGTAGAGTTAATATTTTAAATGCCATTGAATTTTTCAAAAGTGATTAGTTTAAAACTTACTTTAAAGGTCATTGAATTTTTTGAGAAGTTTTTTCTAGGGCGACTATACTTTAAAACTTACTTTATTTACCATCAAACTTATAAAAAACTTACCACAATAACAGCTCAATTAGTACTCAAACTAAATAATAATAATTCAAAATTGTAGAAAACAATTTTACTATATAACGTTTCCAATCATTAACATTTGATAAAATCAAATGATAAGGTTTCAATTAAAAAAAAAAAAAACCGATTTAAATAAGTTGAATGACAAACAAAATAATATTTTGATAAGTTCAATGTTAATTGAGATGATTTTTAAAGTATAATGGTGGATAGAGAAATGATATTTGTACACACATAGTGTACAATTTTTATACACACCTCTTTGTATTTAGTTGAATGTCTTTTATCCCATATTTCTTGAAATCACAACTTTTGTGGGGTGTGGGTAAATTCAAGGGGTTGTGTACAAAAGTTGTACACCTTATGTGTACAAATAGCACTTCTCATAGTGGATGGGATAAACTTTTGAACAGTGTATTAGCATTTGAGATAAATTTTAAAGTATAGTGGTCTATGAGATTACTTTTGAAAATTTCAATGGTATTTGAGATAATTAACTCTAAAAGTTAGTGTAATTTCACGTGGCGAGTAAGACTAGTTAAGAGAGGCTTTTCTCGTACAAGTATAAAAATAATTACGAATTGTTTGTCTGTCTTCGTCCTTGAAGATACCATCTTCACAAACCATGTCCTTTTCTACAATCTCACCTTTAGATTGTATCATATTGTAGTATATACTAGTATAACAATCCACTTGATCTAGTTTAGATATTTTTTTGGTTCAAAAATTTTATTATGCATTTATGGGGTATTTTTTTTCTTGCTCTTATGCTGATGATGTGGCATGTCATTATTTGTTATCTTAAAAACACCACTTGTTTATAACAAATAGATTATTAGTTTCTACTAGATTTTATATTTTTAAAAATAGAAATAATTACTACGGTCTTCGAATTATTATACTAAAAATAAAAGTAATTGTGTTTCGAATTGTGCCGATAGTCCCAGGCAGAGAGTTTCTAATTCTAACTACTCCCACCCCTCGTAATTTCCCTTTTCGCCCCTATATTCTACCTCGTATCAAAATTTATTTTAAAAAAAAAATTGAAAAAAAAGAAGTTTTGTTGAAACCCAAACGTCATTAGGAAAAAGCTAATAGTACTAGTTGGGTTACAAACTCAGTTACCTAATAGGTGGAAATCACCCATTTGCCCTTAATGACTTGAAACCAATATCTCGGTCAAATTGGATCAAAAAAGGACATTTGAAAATGGGGATTTCAAAATACCAACCCCGCAAGCGAAGCTCTCTCGCAACCTCACCGCCCTTTACTGACAGTCGCCCGGTCGCCTTCTCCGGCTTGTTTCCGCCGCTCCGCCCCCTTTCCAGCGTCACATTCCATATCCCGGCGAGCTTAAGGCGACCAGGTATGATTTCCGGCTTTCTAAGAAAAAGTAAAATTAGAAGTACTGAATTCCATGTTTTCCTGCACTAAATTAAGCTGTCAGCTTTGATCGTGCTGAAGTTTTCTTATTGTTTTAATAAATGTCACTCTGGCTCTGAGTGCTTTGTTTAAGAGTACGCTGAGTCTTGTTTTGAATATTCTTAAATTTATTTTCTCTTCATGAGAGCCGGAAAAGCATTTCTAGAGACGATGAGGCCGAGATGATGGAATCTTCTTGCCAACTATGAAATCTCATTTGTCAATATTTATATTCTGGCTTCTAGTTGCATATCTAGAACTAAAGACCATGTATATGTTGTCACGTAGAACTTTATTGTCTTTTGTAAAACATCATAGGAAGCAAGAACCATAATACTACAGAATTCAGATTTTATCCTCCTTAATAAGAGACTATTGGACAATCTATTTCGGTATGTTCATTGACTCGGTTTGAGTACTCCATAATTGTTGCCTCAATTTATGTAAAGAACGTCGCTGAAACTATAAGACTTTTAGAGCATCAGGAAACTTGTTGTTTTAGTGGGTTGATTAGTTTAATGTTAAAGCTTGCTTTGAACAATTGGTAGTTAAAGGGATAACTGGAAGTTACATAGTAATTTGAATTCATTTAGATCTTTCTATTAGTGGTGCAAACACAAACGAATATTGAGTTTGGAAACTTGAAATTTAATTGAAAACACTTGGCCTCTCACCAACTGCTTAAGCTTCTAGATGGTGAATTGGTTAAAAATATCTTGTCTTATGTTATGTAAATATGTGTGCCAGTTTGCACGTTACGACAAACTCTAGATTTTGCAACAGTTTTTCTGAATATGTTTGTCTGATGCATCTAAAATAGGTCCGGAGAGGGATCTCGAGAAAAGCTCAGAAAGAAATATGGAGACTACAGCTAATAAAGCAAGCAGAAATTTTGCTAAAGAACTTGAAGACAAGCTTTTGAAGTCTAGGAATGTTGAGATTTCAATTATCGTCCGTCCAAGGATAGGCAAATTGGAGTAGATTAGAGATAAGTCTCTAGTCTGATAGCTTATCATACATGTAAATTTTTAGAAGCACGTCTTCTCTGACTAGGCATCAAATCGTATCTCTTAATTTGTAAGAGTACTTTTTCTGAACAAGTTTTTAATCTTTAACATAGTGTTTGTTGTTTGTCATGTAATTGAAATTTAGTCTACACGTTTTCTTTTCACCTTACAGGTTTGGAAGCCAGCCTAGCAAAATTTCGGCAAAACCTCTTCCGATCTCTATGACCTATCCAACCTCCTAAAATCATACCAAGTTTACACAGAACACTTTCACACAATGAAAAAACCATATAAACCATAAAAAAAGATGGAACAACTAGAGCATTGGCAACTCCTCCTAGATGATACAAGGAAAACACAACCAAATGATACAATTACCAACTTCAAAGTGACACATCAACAGATGATACACATGACCACACAATAAATATTTCAAATACACCCATGCCCTATCAACTTAAAAAACAATTCTATACATTGATATTGAACAAAGTGTTTCATCTTCATATGTACTGAGGGCGTACAAGAACGAATCTAATCACACTGAAACATGACATCCTTACCAACTTAGAGATTACAACAAATCCTCTTTTCAACCCTTCCAATACATAGTTACTGACAGGAATTACACACAAGACTGAAGATGTAGTCAAATTTCCCTTTCAACTTGCAGCATGCTCTATGTAATTTCTCCATATCTGCATGGCAACAGAAATATCAGATCATAGACCCGAGGAGCGCAAAAAAAAAAAAAAAAGACATGTCTATATGTGAATTGACAGCACCGAAAGGCAGATAATGTCTACTGAATTTAGCAATACTCAATCTAATTGATGGTTTTATCCTCACAACCTGGGACCAACCAAAAGAAGAGATATAACATTTCATTCTTGTGGCTACTGATATGATTATTGATTCTTGTCCAAATTCCTGCCATGTATTTTTGCTTTAAAATAAAATAAAATAGTAATAATAATAATAATAATAATAATAATAATAATAATAATAATAATAATAATAATAATAATAATAATAATAATAATAATAATAGCATTTCCATTTCCACCTTCAAGACTACCAACTTGGCAAACACCAACTGCTACAATAAATTAACCAAACCACCAAAAAAACAGAGTAAAAGACAACCATTTGAACATCGAACCAGGCGGTCTAAATCAAATGACTACTCATCCATATAAAAATTCTTATTTTCCAATTTATTCTTATTGGACTACACAATACATGCCTTTTTATTCTTATTTTCCAATTTATTTTCCAGAGAGACCGATTTCATGTTCATCCTCACTACTCATCTATATAAAAATTCAAAAAATATAGACACCAAATCAAAGGAAAAATTTCGCACGAAACTAACCTACTTCAAATGGAGACTCAAGCCCTTCATCTTCGTCTTCCTCATTGACAGCCAACATATCGATTTTGAAGTCGTTAGAACCGTCGAAAAAGAAAGTTCCCATTTCTCCACTATCAAAACACGGAGCAATGTCTTCCTCATCGTCCATCGATCAATTTTTGGGTCGGATTTGGCCAAGAATCAAAAACCCCCACTTTTCTTTGGCAATCAGGAACCCTACTGGAAGAGAACGAGCGTGTTTCGTGTTTCTATTCTGTGGCCGCTGCTTCAAAATTTTGGACTGTCATTTATCAAAGAAAAAAAAATATTTTGAATTGTCAATTTATCGCGATATTTTGGTGGAACCAAACTATCTCCACCAAAATATCGCGATAAATTGATTTTTGACAAAATACCTACCCTTTGTACACGCCCCAGTAACCCAGCCAGTAGTAGTAGCGGGATTGACGTCACTATGCGACCGCCCCGTGCACTGATGGGACCCTTGACACTCTGGCGAATTATTCCACGTGATGGTCCCCAACATTTATCAAACTTTACACCTACACCACCTGCACTTTTAATTAATTAGTATGTGTATTGTATGTATAGCTGAAATCTGCACAGATTTGTTACACTTCCAGAGCAAACCAATCTCAAGGAACTCTCCAAAAATCCCCGATTTGCCAGAAGAAAAATGGGTTTGAAGGTATGATCAGATGTCCTTTTCAAGAAATTTACGCCTCTTTCGCCGTTTACTTTTCTTAATTTTCAGTATTTGCGACAAACATCTCCAAACTGATCCAGTTTTGTGCTTGTTTCCATAATCATTTAAGGGTTCGGCCCGCGATCTGTGTTAGATCTGGATAAATTTTTCCATGGATTGGTATGGTAATTCACAGTAAATATAGGAGTTTATTACTTTATTTATTGATCATTTGTTATCATCATGTGTTTGTTTTTCTGATGATCAGTTGCTCTGAGAGGGAATTTCATGACTCTGTAGTTTTTACGTTTATAGAGTAGATTTAAAGTGGAGTGTCTGATAAAGTGGACTGAATAATTGTCTCTCGGATATCGTTAGAGCATCCACATTGGTAGTGTTAAAATTAACTATCCATATAAGCAAAAGGTAGAGTTTTTAGTTATTGTTAAATGACACCCAAGTAAGTTAAATTTAACTATTAGTTTGTGCCACATTGATGATTCTAACTAAGAGTATTAATTATCAATTCAATAGTCAAAAGGTGGGCCAATCCCAATTTAATTAAAATAAAAAAAAAAAAGAAATAATACCACATAAAGTGTTAAGTTTATTGTTAACTTTGATAATAAAATTAACAACTTGTTAAATTAAATGCTTTTAACAACTACTTTAACATCATCAATGTAGGTTGTTTTTTGAGTTGTTAACTAACAACTCCATTAACAACCTTTAGCACTACCAATGTGGATGCTCCTATAAACTAGAAAAGTTAAAAAGTCTAGTTATTATGGTCTTTAATCCTAAACGGTAATGGGAATTGAACTCGTCATTCTACAATCATGTTCTTGCGGTACATGATAGGGTTGCATTTATATTAACAAGTAAAATTTTAGCTTCTTTTTTTAAAACTCTTCCGGCTTCAGGAGGAATTCGAAGAGCACGCCAAGAACGCCATGACATTACCTGAGAACACGAGCAATGAGAACAAGCTCATTCTATACGGACTTTATAAGCAAGCCACAATTGGAAATGTCAACACAAGTAATTATCTGCTAATACATTAACATGAAAATGCATTTGACATTGGCTTGCTGTTTTCTATTGGTAGTTGGGCTCTTCACACGGAGCCCAATCTGGCTCAATAGAAACACTCATATTTTGCATCCTATATGGATGCAGATGAGAGTTATCCTGGTGTCACATTATGTGTTGAATCTGTAGGTCGTCCCGGTATGTTTAACATGAGGGACAGGGCAAAGTGGGACGCATGGAAAGCTGTGGAAGGTACACATTTTGGTAGTTTCAATTGAGAGAGATGTTTTTAAACCTGGCAGAGTGACCGGGAGATCGGAAGAGCGTCGTGTAGTGTATAAAACTGGGCTAGTTCCTGTTTTTTGGGGTGAACCGGTAGTGTCACAGGCTTGTTTTATAACAGTGGTTATAAGATAAATTTTTATGTATGGCAGGGAAATCCCAGGATGAAGCAATGAGTGACTATATCACTAAGGTTAAGCAGTTGCTGGAAGAGGCTGGTATTTCGAGTTGATGAGATTAACTGCTCCCTTTCTCGAATGTGTGCCAGAAGTGATGGAATTTTATGGACATTTTTCATTCCCCTTCGTGGGATTTCTTTATGCTTGAGTTATGCTGTTATGAATTATGAAACCATGCTAGGTATATGCTTTCACATACCGGCCAAAGTTGTGATTTATTTGGTTTTGTGACTTATATCTTGCGTATGATTGTTGGATCATCACCATTGAGATCTTGGCAGCGTTTTTTAGTTTTAACTATTTGTTGGATTTTAGAATGATTGCGCAACTTGGGAAGAATTATTTTTAGTTTCAATCCCTCCAAGTTTACTACCATTGAATATAGAGAACTTCTTGGCATGGCTTGCATTTTTCTATTCATTAATCACCCATCAGGGACGTAGATTGTATCTGAAGCCATAAAGAAACAAGAATTAGAATTTTCCATTCCCTTGGTATGACAATTTTCAGAGATATATGCTGAGAGGAAGTCACCAGTTGACAACTAAAATGCTCAGTCACCAGTTGACAACTAAAATGCTCACTTATTAATTGCTTGAACTTGAAATTTGTCCCTATGATTACTCAGTGACGATTTATGCTTCCACTTGCAACATAGGATTTAAGAAACTTGAAGCTTCACCTCAACGTTTCACTACCTTCTTTCTCTTGGTAATCACCTTGCATGAACAATCTCCGTGAGCAGAGGTGTAATTTTTCCCGTTCGGGTGATTGCCTAGTCAAGACATCATGAATAATCATTTACAGGAAACTTTCATTTTCCGCTCTCCTATCTATTTATCATCCTTAGGTAAATGGAAGTTGAACGCATTCTATCTTCCATGATTCACAGTGGAAGTTTCTTGGTTTGAGACTTTGAGGAATCTAAACATCTGGGTCGAATCCGATGCACCCTGCCAAAGCAAGGAATATGAGAACCAGTGTTGTACAAAGAACCTTAAGTTGCAGCACTACAAGATACAAAATCCTGGACGCAAGCTACAATAAAACCTTATGCAGATTTCATTCACAAAAATTCTAGTGACCACCTTGGTCAATAATAATTGTATAATAACATCCAGGTACAACTTAGAGCTATCGTCTTGTGAAACAATTTCACTCGTGTTCTAGGTCTCAAGAATTTCCGGCTTCTTGAGTAATGGCTAAAAATGTGTTTGATTACTACAGTGATATTACTTCTAAAACGAAGAGAAGCAGTTGCACCCACCTGAAAAAATAAATCAGTTCGGAGGTGATCAGGGAACCCTAACATCTTGGAAGTGGGGATCGGGCTGATTTTGAGCGTGAATCACATTTGGAATAAGAAAGGAAGCTGAAATATCGTCACACCATCAAGCTGTGTCCTGTTACAGAAATGAAATGCATGAACCGATTGTGAGGTATATCTAATGCTACTAACACAAAACAGAAAAGGACTCCCATTAATAAAGAGACAAATGGTACCAAAGGGCTAAAACTTGTGAGCCTGTACAAATACGCTGGGATATACAGTCCCTGCACTTGAAAACATTATAAGTTATCAGCAAAGAAGAAAGGAGAGCACATCTCAATTTATTTTGTATCGATTTCATAAGAACTGTCAAACAATAGTGTACATCTTTTATGCCAACCTACCACCAACATTTTTTCAGGCATCAAAATGGTCAAAGGGAACACAAGATAAGTAGACTGAAACGTAGCTACTGGATTAACAGAAAGGAATAAATAAAGCTAGAAGTGGATGAACTTGAAAATACACACAGCAAATTTTTGACGAACCTTATAGACTTTAGATAAAGTGATCTTGGTATGCCTATAATCATTCTCGTGAAGTAGAAAATCCACAATAATATTTTTTTGAGACAACTGATGAGTAGGTATTGCATCAGCAGTCCAGAGAAAGCGAGAAACAGAAGCTCCAACAAATCTGAGGTTAATAGACTGCACCACTATAGAGATACTAAAACCTTGACAAAGGTTAGAGAAAGCCCTTTCGACCCTGCATTATAAAGTTTTCCGTAAAGAAACAGACAATTGAAACAGAAAATAACAAAAGAATCAGAGAAAGTAAAAGAGAGAGGAAGAAATGTGTAGCTGCAGACAATTATTTACAAAAATGCATAAGAAGCGAACAAAGACGAAATAAACAGTCTCATGCAAAGAATACGAAAGAGAGTTAAATTGAACATTTCAGCCAAAGTGAAATAATGCTTATCCGACAGTCACTTAAAGACCCTTTGGAATCTCTGACTCGGAACAAAACCTCACCTTTCCATGTCGGCATCTAAACCTGACTTGCCAATATTGGCAGCTAAGTCACTGCAATCAGGACTTACAAGGCCACAATGAGAACTTAAATACAAAAGTTTCAGTTGCATATTATCCTCTCCTCATTTGAGCATTGACTGTTCTCAGTTGCTCAAACCTCTCTATTCTTTATGCAACAGCCTTGAGCAGTCATCAAGCGATGTTTTATACAAACTATAGCAATCAAAGAACAAGAAAAAGTTATTCAGTAAGCACCTGTAAGAACTAAGAAATTTATCCACTATGTAAGATAAGGAATCTGCCAATTAGAAACACAATAACCTGAATCACTCAAATTCATCAGTCAGCTAACTAATACACAGTCATTATTTCTGAGAAAAAATAAATAAAATTTTGTGCTAACTGTCTTGATAGAGAGAAGACGTATACAGCTGAAAATAATATATTGTAGTATTCATTTATATACACTAGTTTCAGCATTATTTGAACCAGCCACCCAAAAATATTAGGGCTTGAATTTTTAGTAGTACAAATGTATACATACAAGCCGGTGCTAGACAACATAAATTCCACAGTCAACAGTGCAACAAGATCTCCCAGACTCGACCAATATATTTAAACAGCAAAGAGAGATTGCTTGATCTTTCTGCAGTAATTCAGACAACTGTCAACTCTCAAGTTTTCAGAACACAGTTGATCATGAAGCCCGTTCCTGATTCTTAACATTAAGTTTTGCGCGTAGAGCATCAATGCCTTCCTTTCGTGCCGGAGAATTAGCTACTGCCTGTTCTTTCAGAGCTTCTTTTTCCAGTTTCTTCTTTTCAGTTTCAGCCAGCTGCTCATTTTCATCTCGTGCTTTCTTAAACATCTTAGTGAAGACAACCAATACTTGAGTAACTGCACATAAGAGAGCAAACAAAGCGTGATGCTTTCCATTAACCAAAAAAAGCATCGGAAACGTAAAATTCCCGTATTCATTTACATATTTTACCATATGAAGTAATTAACTCATTATCCATCATTACTGATATATGGAAGTCACAAGTTAGTTGATTTATTACGCATGCCTCAACCAAGAAACAAGCATGTCTTTAATCAATCAACCATAGAATTCAAAGGATTATCATTATAATGTTAAAACATGATTAATGAATTTCGGTGTCTACACCATATTTAGGTAGCTGCTTTAGTATGAGGCAAATAAGAAACTAATATAATAAGATCTTAAATTGTCTATAGAGGATCAGATTAGGAACATAATACGGTCATCAATAGAGGATCAGATTAGGAACATAATACGGTCATCAATAGAGGATCAGATTAGGAACATAATACGGTCATCATTGTGCAATCAGATATCATCCATGAGTCAATTCACAAAATAAATTGTAAGCTGACTATGACTGCAAACCTAGTTGTAGTTACATCTATGCTGCACTAGTTCATTTGTACATAAAAATGTTGCCATGTCAAATGTGGAAATGAGGAACAAAATAAGGAGAGATAACTGCAAACATTTTATTATAACGCAAGCGTGGAATCTTCAAAAAGAAAATCAGAAATTATACCAGACCTTGTTCAAAGGGACATCGTGCTGGATCTTCACCAAGATAGCGGGACAGTGAATCTGCATTTCTTCCCTGCATATCAGATGTCAGAAAGATAAGACAAGCTTTTATCATTTATTACTTGAAAAGGAAGGGCTTCTTTTCAAGGCACGGGAGAAGAACATTTATGCTCACCACTTCAGAATACAGGGCAATAAGGGACCTTACTTCAGCCTCAGCAGTATCAAGGAAACTCTTCAACACCTATGAAAGAAATAGGATTAAGTAATTTGCCACAAATTCAAGATATAATTATCTTTCATTTTATAGTTTGTTTCTTCTAATTACAAGCTCTCAATAGCTTGAATGGAAATTAACAATATCATGCAGTTTCCTGAATTGATGAACACCAGCAAAGAAGATTGTCCCGATCATTTTTTTACATTTTTGCTATATGTGAAAATATAGCACACATAAACCTGATGATGTAGATAGAATATCCACAAACAATAAAACCTAACTCACACTTAAAAAAAAAAAAAAAAAAAAAAAAAGGCTATTCATAAAAATCAAAGAACACATGACCGAACGCATGAAAGAAAATAGGTGGAATTCTCATGATCATTTCACCTAGACACCTACCACTGATTTGACAACTACAAAAGATATAATTGACTAGGAATTATCTCTTTGAGGGCATATGATTTTGATTTTTGAGAATTGATTTTGTGACAAATGATTTTTTTGGACAACGTGTGGCAAAAAAATATGGGGAATTGTGAAAAATGAATTTTTTAAGAATGCGTGGTGCACAATGAGGGCCGGTAAAAATCAATTCTCACCCACACTCATTTCAAACCACACTTTTACACATTAAAATAATATTGTGGGTAGATTCATAACTTTTTCTTACTTTTCAGCTACAAACACTCATAAAAAATTACTTTTCACAAAATCAATTCTCAAAAAATCAAAATCACATGGCCCTGAATGATAGGAAGATTGATTCTTAAAGAATCAATTTCATTCAAGCCCTTTGTTTAAAAGTTTACTGTATTCATTCATTGAAAGTTCATTCCCCTTGACACAGTGCATTAAACATTCTCAGGAAATAAGTTACTGAAGATGATAGCATTAGCAACCAAGCCTAAAATCATTTCTGCCGCTTCTTGTTGTAAATTGTGATTTCAAATTTGTTTATGTCATTAGTTAGTTTAATATAAATAGTTGAGTCAATTAGGTTTATGCAATTGATTTTACTTATCAATTAAGTCTACACTTTCAGAATGCAGCTATTTTCCTCTTCTAGGTTTTATTTCCCAAATCGCGGAAGATAATTAATTCTACATAAAGGAGAGATGTAAAGCAAAAACACTAGGTCTCAAACGATATTGATGGTATAGGTAGAACCATTAGTCTAATCATAATCATTGTTTGCATAAAATAGCATTCACATACTTCCTTACCTTCCGAAAGCCCAAAGATACAGCACCATCATTCTCTGATGCAATGAGTTCCTGTTCAACCTTCTCAAGACCTTTGCTCACTGCTTGCATTTCTTCAGCTAAAGACTTCAGTTGGATCTTATGTAGCCAGATTCAGATGAACAGTAAATAAAACTGTAAGTCAGCTGATCAAAAATGAAAAGAAGCAGATGAAGACCTCAAAACTAAAATGCATTATGCACACCTTAGAGGCTGGTTCCACATGCACAAGATCCTTGTCAAAATCTAGCAAGTTTGGCATTTTCTCTGCAAGAATCTAACCAGAAAGGTATACAATTAAGAAAATATTACAAGGGTGACTAAATTAAGTCTACAACAGGTTTATACAAAATGGACTATATATTCACATGTTTGCTAATATAAAATCATAAATTCATTAAAAAGATGCTATGCTGCAAGCATACAAGTGGAATGAGGATGCAGATTTTGTTATCGCATAAAAAGGTTGAACTGCATTTGACAAGGTTTTTAGGACACTTAAATGACCTTTCAGGCTTTTAACATTTTATATAATTACCAGCAAAGACAAGCAAAGAATATCCGCTGACATGGTTGGATTACAATTAAAGGAAAGTGGAAAGAAGAATAGAAGAGGGGGAGGAATGTTCTGACTTGGGATATTGATACAATTAATTCTGCAGTTCAAGAGCCATGAATATGATTCGTTTAGTATTTTCGGGTAACTAAAGAGTTATACAATTATTGGAATAAATTTTGAAACTAAAAGTCACATGTATTCAATGCATTAGTAGTCAAAAGGTCATCTGCATTCAACACATTAGTAGTATAAGTAGTCCAAAGTCGTCAGCTTGTAGGCATTTTTTCCCCAATATGGAAATTATCAAGTCTTCCAGCTTTCCCTTTAAAAATCTTAGCTCCAAGAGTGTTTATAGTATTCTTATTTCCTAGTTGTTATGTCTAAGAATCAGTTTGCTTCAAGTGATATAAAAGTTGCAAACACCTGTTACTTCGACTGACTCATGGCAGAACAAGGTGAAGATGGAGCTGTGGAAAGAGTTTGCATGGAGGTTCATAATCTGCAGCAACAGTTAGCCACTTAGCCCAAGTATGAACTAGATTGGAACAAGCTGGTCTATTAGGTGTTACTCATTCTCCAACCATGGAGCAAACAGGAGGATCAGTCCACAAGAAAAGAAATATGAGAAACCAACGTTCATAGTACAAAATCAGCAATCTGATGAAGAAATGAACGTATTTCCTGTAGCAAGGCCGTCTAGATCCAATCATAAGAATGATAAGGATCCAAGGATCAAGTTAGATATCCCTAAATGTACTGGAGAAGAACAGCCAGAAGAAGTTCTGGATTGGTTAAATGAGGTGGAAAGGATCTTTGAGTTCCTTGACTATCGAGAAAATAAAAAGGTAAAGTTTGTTGCCATAAGATTGAACGGATATGCTTCTTCTTGGTGGCAAAAAATTTAGATGACCACAATTCAGTCTAGGAAGGATAAAATTCAGAGCTGGACAAAGATGCAAAGGATGATTTGAAGCCAATTTCTTCCATTAAAATACGAAGGAATTCTTTTTGAGTGGGGCCAGTCTCTTCAGCAAGGAGCACTACATGTTGAATCTCATATGGCTAGAAAGGCTAGAAAAATTAAGACTGTCATCCCATCCAAGTTGCTGCCATAACAATGCAAATTGCCTCAACTCTACTTCCCTCAATTCAGGTCACGAATCTGATCTCTCCACATCGCATACTAAAAAATCTATTGGAACCAATACTAGAGTTGTTGGAGAGCAATCCATTGATGATGATCTGTTTAATGTTTCTAATAGAATTAGTACCTTAGATGAATGGCAAAATGAGTGCATGAAAGTAACAGATGACATAGAGGGGAAGGAAGAGTATATGGGCATTAGTATTTTGAAGAAAATAGAGGGGAACAAACTGGAATTTACCCTGCTGAGGTTAAAGATGATAAACATGAACTTAAGTCAAAGAAGATTTCTTACAGTTCAAATCCTGTAGTTGAGTGCAACAATGACAAGATTTCTTCTATTACCAATCAACAACCCAAATCTATGGAAATAGACTTGCCTGAAATTTCTATATACCAATCTTCAGTGGTTCAGTCAGGATAATACTTCTAGATGTGGAACTGAACTTATTACTCCACCTGTTTCTCCACATGTATTTGAGGTTGTAGCTACCGAGTTTTAAATGAAGCAGAAATTGTTTGTTGGAACTGAATTTGTTATCCCTTCTCCCAATTCATATCAGTCAGAGACTGATGGAGGTATTAACTCTGCTCATAGCGAGGGAGTTAGTTTAATCACTTACAAGAATTCAGCAGAGATAGATGAAGAGTTATCCTAGCTAACTGTTAGAGCTAACTTGAAGGAACTTCGAACCAATCTTGTTGAGAGGTATGTCAGCTCCATTCTATATGACATGATCACAAACTTATCTAGGACACGGGTAGATACAAGGGTCAGACAAAATATTTGCAGTAGCAATACACTTTTCATTGAGTTTGCTCGCCGGGATGAAGTTTACCAGTTGTGAGGAATTTATGAATGCTCGCCAGGAGGTTGAGAGTTTAGGGATTAAGCCAAATGTTCTGACATGCAATGGAATTTCAGATGAGCTTTATAACCTCGGAAAGTTTTCCTGGAAGGACTGTTGGTTGTTGCAGAAACCATTCTTGAAGCATCTTTCCAGGTGGCTGAGTGTGCCTTAGTGAGTCAGGACATGGAAATGAAGTTTATAAATGGGTTTGGTAAACATGGAACTCACTACAAGGTATGGTTACCTAGATGTTGTTGAGTCTTTATGAATACCATGGTGAAGACAAGGATGGTCATGATGCTAAACTTGAGGGCGAGTTTCTTTCAAGGGAGAAGAGTTGATGCAATTAATTCTACGGTTTAAGTGCCAAAAATATGATTAGTCTAGTCTTTTTGGATAACTGAAGAGTCATTCAAGTATTGGAATAAGTTTTAATACAAAGGTCACTTGTATTCAATGTATTAGTAGTCAAAAGGTCATCTACACTCAATACATTTGTAGTATAAATAGGGTCCAAAGTCATCAGTTTGTAGGCACTTTTTCCTGAATATTAAAATTATGAGTCTTGATCAAAGTTCTTTTCAAGTTTTTCCAGATTTTCCCTTAAAAATCTTGGCTCCAACGGTGTTTGGAGTATTCTCATTTCCTGGTTCATTCGTCTAAGCATCATTTTGCTTCAGATATCCATTTCCAATCAAGAAGGGAAAAATTAGGCCACAAGAATCACTTCTTAAACAATCAAATCATCATTCTTGTGCGCCTTAAAGGGTCACAATGGGTGAAAGGTATTACAGAAACATATATATGCACAGTAACCATGGTATTAAATAAATGCATGAAAAATTCAAACATCTGATAATCTTTAATCTAAAATACACGGTATAAATTGACAAAAAAACGACACGTTAGCAACTACGTAAATGAACAAAAGAAGCACATGACAAAAAATGACCAGGGTTAAATTTTAAAAGCTGGACGGTCAAACCAGAGTTCGCATTCAATTTTTTTCATATTTAATAGATGTTTTATTAAATCTGCATGCTAAAAACCAAAAAAAGGGGAAAAAACAGAAAAAGAAAAGAAAGAAGGAAAGAAAAGAAGGAAAAAATAAAGGCACACTAAATGTAACTCTCATAATATTTTCATTACAGTAAGATTATATGACAAATATTCCAAAGAATACTATGACAAATATTCCAAAGAATACTTAATGGACTAATCCACTTAATAGTGTGGAGCTTTAAATAGACAAAAATAAACAATATAAAGATACAACTAAAAAGAGGATACCGTACTAAATCAAATTAGGAGTTCTTTATTCTTGTTTAAATGACAATATTTTGAACTTCAAATAGAAAAAGATGGTCAAAGTTCAACTGTTTGGAACTGAGAATCAAGACAAATAAATACGTACATAAATGATAGAATAATATAACAGCAATAGATTTTTAAATTATATTCTCACAAATTCAAAGTATAACTATTTTCGTTCAGATTGAAATTGTTTCAACATATGGAGGGAAAAAAATCTAGCATTATTATTTCTATAAGCATGGAGAGCAACCAAATGTACTAATGTTAATGTGTGTGTGTGTGCGTGTATATACATATGTGTTGGAAGGGTAAAAATCACCAATTGGAGTTGATGAAGCAGTTTTGGATTGTCTCTGTGTAGTGAGGTAAAAATCAACAATTGGAGTTAATGAAGTAGTGTGGGATTTATTACTTTATCCTACATCAACAAATTATAAATGCTTAAAGGAATGTCTTTAGAAGGAGCAGCTCTTGGATTGAACAAATAGTATACTTGCGCAAATAGGGTCCAAAGATTTACAGAATTTGAGAGAGCTGCCTCTTGAACTTGGACAGAGGACATTGACCTTCAACTTGAAAAGGGCCTAGACAACTACTCGTAGGGGTGCAGAAGAGACACGAAGAATATACATCACTAGCCTTTGTAATTTTATAGAAGTGTACAACTTAAGCATAGATCATGGAGAAAGAAGAATATGCAAGTGGAAGAGTGGTCAAGAATTAGATTCTAAACATGATGTATGAGAAATGGTTTATGGAATTCTAGAAAGCACTTACAGTTGCCCATAATTACCAATTAGCTAACGAGCATAGAGTCCTCTTATTCAATTGATATAGTAGGACACTAATTGATAATTATAAATGATTTATAGATACTTTTTCTATAAGAGAAGAGTCCTCTTATCGAGAGACACAATATTGAATACCAAAAGTCGTGTATTCTTGTCAACAATTATACAAAAACTATGCAGTAAACAAGTCATGCCTTTACCCCTATACCATTTATATCTTTTTCTTATTTTCCTCCTCAGAACTTAATGTTTAACTATCATGCTCCCATTTAACAAAATTGGCTTTGAGTATATAAGTTCAATCATGATAGCATGTCTTCCTGTCTTCTAATATGGGGTGAACTATAAGATCACCAAGCTTTACTCGTTACAAACCTTAACAGCCCACTTTAAGAGGTTTTAAGACTTTTTGGAGCCAACACTCGCTCCAAATGCTTCCTTTTTCCCAGATAGTATAAAATCAAAATCCCTACTAAAGAATTAAGAACTTCCACAAATTTTATGTGGATTGCTACTTGCTCTCATGGGTAAAGGAAATTCTTACATCCTGTGGTTAAACGATATTGGTATCAAGAACAATTATATTGGCAGAAGTGATCCAATTATACAGGAAAGGTGCAAGTAAAGTTACATATGTGATTCTCTACCTTGCACAAGTAATGCATCAAGGTCATTTTGTTGTTTCTAGCTCGAGTATCAGAGAGTTTAAGAAGACTATCCAACTTGAATCCAACAGCAGATCCTGCAATCCACATTATAAAGAGTGAACCACTTCCCACCAAACAAAATGATATTGCATATGATAAGGTTACTTTTTTTAAGACTAATACCTCGTGCAGTGCCTTGATTAAGAGCATTTCCCAAAGTGAGAATTGTATGCATTATTTGACGAAATTTGACTGATTCTTGAACCTGCCATGATGCGCAAGACAATGAAGATATAGTTAGAGAGGATCCTAAAGTTTAAACCTAAAATGTGACATCTTAATAAAAGTACCTCTCTAACAGCATCACTGATTGTATTCAGGTTAGACTTCAAGTCTTTCACCTGGAGAACAAAGAGATTTACTTTTAAAAACCTACATTACAGTAGAGTTCATGCTCGTCAAGTTTCAGACAAGTATCAAATAACGCACCTGACTAGAGAAGGTAATTGTAAATGCAAATACTCTTAACTTGGCTTCCACTCTTGGAACTTTCATTAGTTCCAGGAAAAACTGAAATAGCCACCAAAACAGCTATAAGTAACAAAAAGTAATTTGCAATTTATTTCATCAAACATCAGAATTCAAACCTGCTCACACTTTCCAAGCATCTCCTTATCCCCATTATAATTCTGGAATATAAAAGAAGCCAACAAGAAAAGACAATGTAAGAAGAATTCAGACATTCAAATTGGAAAATACAAGTAACTAATCTTGCAAGGACATAATATAATGCAAGATATGCAGTAAATAAATGCAAAATGAAATTTTGAGTTGATTTAGTAATAATGGAAATTCTTTAGATGGATGTAAGATCAAAGATACTACATTTTGCATCTTGATGGTTGCAAGTGTTCAACTGACTCAAAATTGTAAACACTAAACAGGAAACTGAAAAACAGCTAAAGAGTGATAATTACGAAGGAAATTGCAACACCACCACTTAAAACATTGAGACAAAATACTGGCAAATTAGAAATTTAAAATGTCTGCATAAAGAGGTATGCAATGGTAGCCAATTTTTACTATTGAGAAAAAGGCATTAGCCAAACATGATATTGTAGCACAATAAATAATTTTTTTTCTGGTTTTTCTGTGATTTAATAGGCACCATAGTTTGAAAAGGTGAGGCGGAGGCTCGCCTCAAGGCCCGCCTCGGCCTGGGGAGGTTGTCTGGTGCCTTGAGGCACTAATGTGAGGCAATTTCCTTAGAGGCTTAAGCCTTTGACGATGAGGCATACGCTTCTATGGTTGCACCTCAAGGCTCAAGAGGCATAAGCCTCTAAATTGGCATCCAATTTTGAATTTTTTAAATTGTTTTTGGTTTACGACCAAAGTAAAAACTTCATTACAATTAGAATTGAATAACAAATAAAACACTTAGCCAAATAAGATGGAATTTGGAAGCAAGGAAGTTCGTTACATATCGATATATCTTCTTGTTTTTCTATTGTTTCTCCTACAAGAAGTTGCTGTGTTTCAATCAAAAAAATTGATATTCAATAGGCATGTTACCCTTTTCTTGCTAGCTACTCGTTTTCTTTTTCTCATAAATGGTTTTGCTACATTCAACATTTAGTCCACTTATCATCCTAGTTAGTTACAAGGTGCAAACTACAAGACAATTAACAATAGCAACATGTGATGATTCATGTATTGGAATTTAGATCAATTTATTTTGCTTTGCTTGAAATAAGTTATTTGTTTTATAATATTTGGACCTATTTGTATCGGTTTATCGTGAGGCTTACGCCTCAATAGCCTTGAGGCGTACGCCTTGCCTCGTCAAGAAATAACGCCTCGAGGCATATTTCCGCCTTTTCGAACTTTGATAGGCACGAATGGTAGTAAGATGGTCCAACAAAGCTTGAGATTAACAATAACGGGCCTGACTTGCCTAATGATGCAAGTATGACATCAAGTTCATACACATGAGTTAGATTCAAGATTGTACCTAAAACAATTTATAGTACAAACACACAATGCAAAGGAGAAGTTGGAAGAGCAGATACCTTCAGGGTCTCCATTTCTTCTTTTGTGGGACAGAATTTTATAAGATTCTCAACTTGATCAATGTCCAAAGCTGAAGAATCCAAAGCCAATATGGCACTCTGGGGAAAAAAAGGAGAGGCAAAAAGCAGTCTCGTGATGTTAACTGATGACTTATTCCTTATCAATCCCATTAATTAAGGTAATAAGTGGAAGATATTGGTTATCCTATGTGCTTAAGTACAACATAAAACACAAGATATGCCAATGCTACAGCACCATATGATACGGAAACTTCTTCAAGTCTATGCAAGACATGTCACAGCCCTCCACAGCATCCTTCCCCTTGTTTTACATCAAATTAGTTATAAAATTGACTTTTTAAATAATTTCCCAACGCTACAGAAAAAATAGCTATTTATTATATTACACTCTAAATTTGTGTTATATAAACATCAATGAAGAAAGAACTTACAATCATATCCGGCAGTGGAATCTTAACCTTTGTGAGCATGATTTCACAATTATAGGCTCTACGCAAGTCAACCTGACAAAAACAAAGGGAAGAGAGTAATAAGTAATAAAGGAGCTAGTATATATAATACATGAACAGCAAATTTTCAGAGAAAAAAGAAGGAAATGAAATGCAAAATATTAAACTTGTACATTCACAAATGGAATGGTGTTCTAGAAGTCAGCAACTTTGTCCATTATGTTTAGGAAAAGGTTAACCTATCTCCTTTTCCTACACTATTGTTTTTATTCATGTACATTGTACACCTTCATCTGCAGCCGAAGTCATGCGTGTAATATGGTCATGGTTCATGAAATGTCTAATTTTGAGCACGTCTGTATGAAATACTATTCCCCTCATGCCTGTAAGCATAAAACAAGCCCCACTAGAACATGCATGTTTGTTACGCTGCTTAATTTGTCAAGCAATAAAAGGAATGAAGGGCATTCAGCTAGACTATCATACGACCATTGGATTTAGGGCAAGTATGGAAATAATTTTTGGAGAATCGAGTGTAAATTGATTTTGAGAATATCATTTCCATACAGGCTATTAGTTTTTGAGGTCAAGAAGCAACTAGGGAAATAATAATATTACCAAAACTACACTCCAGGTCAAGAATCTCTCTCCACCTGATGACTAGTTGACTAGATTATTCCATTAATTGAATATCAAAAGCTTAAACATGTGATTATTCTGGTCTTATAAATATGCATATTAACAAAGTTCCTGATGAACGGGGTAACAGAATTTTCAATTAATGGAAATGGAAGGTTGAAATTGAAGCTTTAGTTGCAATTAAGATATCTTAAGCATATACAGCAGGACTTGACCTCACTTCAAGCTGCGCCAGTAAATAAATTCATAGAGAATTTTTAAACATAATATTGAAGACAAGGAATATTATTCACTTGCCAATTGCACTCTTTCTGGTTTGTTAATTTTAGGACCACGTTGACCTCCAGGCTTATTAGTGCCGTCTGAAGCGGATGCCACAGAGAACAGACTCTCGAGCTCTGATATATCAATTTCTGGTGCCCTATCGAAAAACAACAATGGCCATCAGAATTTCACATGACATGACATTTAACAGAACAATCCATATATATGTAGGAGTGTGTAGATATGAATTACATTTCATCTTCATTGAGCTCCTTTTGTGATGAGAGTTAATTCATTCAAATAAATACTGAATTTACTAAAAAACTCATTGTAGTCCGCATACCTTGACTGATTTTCCTGTTTCTGAGAATCAGCCCATAAACTCCCTTGCATAGCACGAGTCACTTTCACCCAATGTAAAGGCTTGAGTGGTGTTTTCTTGGGTGGAATTGAAGAACCAGTTGAGCCCCTTCCTTTTCCATGACCTGTTGGGCCTGGAACAGTTCTTCCCCTTCCAATAGATGGAGGTGGTGGTGGCACATTGGAGCTCTTTCCACCAGGTAAAGAAGGTGGAGCTGGTACTGAGTTACGATCTAGAGGCGGTGTAGGTGGAGCAGGTGCTGAGCCGCGGCCTGGAGGTGGCGGGGGTGGAGCAGGTGCTGAACCGCGGCCTGGAGGTGGCGGAGGTGGAGCTGGTGCTGAACCGCGGCCTGGAGGTGGCGGAGGTGGAGCTGGTGCTGAACCGCGGCCTGGAGGTGGCGGAGGTGGAGCTGGTGCTGAACTGCGGCCTGAAAGTGGCGGAGGTGGAGCAGGTGCTGATCCGTGACCCGGAGGCGAAGGTGGACATGGTGTTGAACCGAGACTTGGAGGTGGTGGAGGTGGCGCTGTAACACGACCTGGAGGTGGTGGAGGTGGAGGTGGTACTGTAACACGACCTGGAGGTGGTGGAGGTGGAGGTGGTACTGTAACACGACCTGGAGGTGGTGTTGTGTGACGACCTGGAGGTGGCGGAGGTGGAGGTGGCGTTGGAGGTGGAGCTAATCCAGATCGGAAGAGCACACGTCTGACCTGAAGGAGTCAAACCTTGTAGATGACCTCTAGTAGTAGGTGATACTGATTTGTTAGTATTGCTCATCGGTGGGGATGGCGGCGGCGGCGCCACCACTAGAGGTGGTGTGGGAGGTGCAGGGCTCTTCGAAGAGACTAGAGGAGATGAAGTAAGAGCGCCTTTACCATTGTGTACATCAGAAAAATTAGAAGGTGGAAGGGAAGAATAGGATGGCGAGGGACCAGTTCCAGAACTAACAAGAGTAGGTGGCGGGGGAAGAGGGGGTGGTGGTGGAGGTATTTTACTAGAATTGACAGGAGGTGGAGAAGGTCCATTACCAGGATTAGAAGGAATTGGCGGTGGAGGTACTTTACTAGAATTAATATAAAGAGGTGGAGGAATTTTGCTAGAAACAATAGGAGGTGGAGGCGGAGCTGGTGGTTGTTGTCCTTTACTTGAACCATTAGTAGGTGGGCAAATTCCCTCCCCAGAATTAACAGGATGTTGTTGAGCATGAATTTTATTGCAATAAAGTAAAGAGGAAGGAGGGGGTGTGGGACATTTGCTTGAATCTACTAGAGGCGGTACTGGTTCCAATGGTAATTCCAGGGCTGTTGAAGCATGAAAAGTGGGTGAAGGTAGTTTAGGCTGTACTTCTAGGGCTACATTAGATGAAGTTCCCATGTTCAGGTATTTTATTTCATTTGAAAGTTCAGTTGGAACATTGGCATTAATATGATCATCTGTTTCAAAAGAATGGACAGGATCAACTGTAGCCCGGATTGATGGATTCTTAGGATCCTTAGTAGGTTTTAGATCAGAAGCTTCATCTGAAGTACAGTCCGGGGATGAATGATCGTCAAGAAAACTAACTTCTGGAGCATTTCCCCTTTCAGAGTCTGGAAAATCAAGACTATCCGCAACACTAGATGAGATCGGAAGAGCGTTCCTCAGAATCAAAAGGTGATGAATAACCGCTCATTCTGCTTCGCAATATGGACAAATCCTTGACATCAGTCAATACAGACAATTGCTTGAGTAACCATAATGTGGCATCATCACTGTTGTCAACCCAGTCTACACCACCAAAAAGTTCTTGCACCCGAGAGAAAGCTTCAATAGGCAGCCCACCATGCTCCTCACCATTTAAGATTGCAGTTCGGGCTTTTGGGGGAGAGCAGCTCTCTACATCGCCAAATAGCACCTGCATTTATGAAAAATATCTTATTTCACCAAGACATTATGACAATAATAGTAATAGAACAGGCTCAACTGAGTAACTGAATCTATCCAATGCAAAAATAATATCCACCTCAGCTCGAAAACCTTTCGGAAATCGTGCCTTTGAGTCCCAAAGAATATCCAAGTTCTCTGAGTTGAGCATCAATATGTTTGACCGGATAAAGGCTGTGTTAAACATTGTACGAAACATCATCACTTCCCTTTCTGGATCCAAGTCTAGATGGACGCATTCCAATACAACATCCCCTTGCACCAAACATTGTATATCGATTTTAATCACATCACTATCCTTCTGCAAAAAATTAAACTAATTACAACTCACAGAACAGCCACATGAACATTTGCCATATATAAACAAAAAACAAGGACTGGACATCTTACTTGGCGATAATGGCGAACATGTCTACCTTTCTTATGCATAGAATATAGCATTTGGGTTGACAATCCATCCTTACTAAGGAGATTTCTACCAAAAATACGGACAATTGGCCTGCAACCTTTTTGATTATCAAACCTTGGTATAGCACGAAAAATAAGACAGTCCAAAGAAAGAGCTCGCGCAGGCGGAGGCCACTCAGGGGATATATTCCTTCTCGATATATATTGCAGGTACCGGAGCTGAGATGGGAAGGGATTCAGCGGTGACAATAACTGCAACAACCCTTTTGGGCCCTCTCTGTAAACCATCTCAAGAGTTCTCCTCTCACCACTGTGTGACTTCCTGTGAACCAGGAAACTCGCTAAAACAAAAGCAAGGAGCAACCAACCACCTCTTTCGCAGTGAAGCAAAACTACATTCTGGCTATTCCCAAGAGAAAGCCAACTTTCACTGACACGGAGGAAATGGAGAATCAAAGACAATGGCAACAAGGGACACCCCTCATATTGCCTTGGATAATCCATAACTGTGACATCATACTCGCACAAAAACTCTGCAAATTGACTCCTCTTCTCGCCTTCCCGAAAATTAAAAGCAAGAAAGGAGGAATCAGGGAACTCTTCATGCAATTCCGTAACGATTTCTTTCAGATAAAGCTGGTATATACTCTCTGACAGTACCTCAGTTGAGAAACACGAATCAAAAACTGCAAAGGTAGCATATTTTTTCATAAGTACAGATAAATGAGAACTAGAGAACTTCCAATTCATAGTCTAATAATTGGTAATATTTCATATGACAAAGCAAAACTAAATAATTAATTGCTTCATCTTACCGTATACTCTATCAGAAAGTTCAAGCAAACCATCTGGGGGTCTTTTGTAGAAGAATCTATTCAGTAATGTCATACTGTCGATCAAAGCCCCCTCCAAATGTACATCCAATTAGTCAAATACCTGGAAAATGGAAAATAAATTAACTAAATGAAGATCAAGTACCTAAATTTCTGCTAAATTTCACCTATAACATCCGGGAATACTGCCAATCAAGCTCAAACATGTTAAATTCCTATTAACACAAATAAAAAAAAAAAGGAAAGAAAAAGAATTTTTCCAAAAATTTAGCAGTAAAATCATAAAACTCAAATTTTCCAACACAATGTTAACGAAACGTAGTAAAACTACAATGATAACTGATGGACACGCGAATCCACGGACACGCATACAGATGCATGGCGATACGAATTTGAATTGAAGGAAAAGGAGAGAAGTAGGTGAAAAATGACCCGAAAATTCACTTGCAGTGTCGAGTGAGTTGATTCTGTAGTGTTCAGCGGCGGCGCTGCGGTTGATGTGCGGTGGAGAAAGTAGAGAGAAGGCCTTTCAGTTTTCCACTGGAATTTGAAGTTTCAAGTTCAATTTGAGAACTTTTTCTGTTTTCCTTTTCCTATTCCGGTTTTCTTAATCCGTTAGTCGTGTTTATTTATTATTAATAATTAATAGTTATAGTCGTAAATCGTAACCGTTCAAATTTTGTAATTTGAAATTTATGGTTCAGGCCTCGGGGGCATGTACTGTGCTTGAGGCGCTTTTTTTTTTTTTTTTTTTTAATAATAACTTGTGCTTGAGGCGCTTGTACCTTGCAAAACTGTTATCCACCCGCAAATGCCTAGGCTAGATGGCATTGCCAATGTGAAAAATATAAAAATAAAATAAAATAATTTGTTTTACCATTCGTTCATTCAATCACCTTGACTTTAATTATTATTCTTTAAATATTTCTAATTCCCTTTTAAATTAATCACTACATCATTACAGTTTACGATCAGATTCACTATTAGAAAATATATACACTCATCACCAACTCTAAGAAATTATTTAAAGTAATTTTTTTGGGTTAATTGCACTTAACGCCTCTAACCTTTAGTGAAATCCCATTTTTCGTCTCTAAAGATGAAAAACGTTCATTTCGTCCGTTAATGGCAGGGTATTTTAGGTAAAACAAAAAAATAAATATTTTAACATATTTCAATTAAAAATTTTAAAAAAAAATAAGAAAAGAAAAATGGTGGGGGGGGATTCCCCCCTTTACTGCCAGAATGACAGCCATTTCGGCAGCAAAGAGGGAACCAAGCTGCACAGCTGTCATTTCTGGCAGCTTGGGGAGAGAAGAATGGCAGCTTGGGGAGAGTCCCCCCTTGCTCCGGTTGCTAGGAAAGGAATCCCCCCTCCTTTTGTTGCTTGAATGGCGGTCGGAACGGCTGCCGCGCCATTTCTGACAGTTGAGGGGGAGCCTTCCCTTTTCCAGTAGCAAAAGAGGGGGGGACTCCCCCAAGTTATCAGAAATGACCGCTATTCCTATAGCAAAGGGGGAACCAAGCTGCCAGAAATGGTAGCCGCAGCTTGGTTGGGGTAGGAAGAGGGGCGTCCCCCTCCTACCATTTTTTTTAATTAAAATATGTTAAAATATTTATGTTTTTTATTTTACCTAAAATACCCCTGTCATCAAAGGACAAAATGAACATTTTCCGTCTCTAGTGAAGCAAAATGGGATTTCACTAAAGGCTATGGACGTAATCGATAAAAAGTTAAAAGTTGGGGACGTTATGTGTAATTAATCCTTTTTTTTAATAGGATAATGAAAAAGCAAAGCCGAATGGTCAAACTTTGTATATTATATGTGGGTCTTATGAAATATATTGATGTGGATTTTTTTTTTTTTACGAAATTCAAGTTTAAAATAAATTTAAAATAGAATGAAATAGAATTTAAATGCAAACTTGGGCTCAATCTTCACATACCGTCTTCCTTTCAAAATTACGTTCACATTCCATCACATAATGTTATATACTAGCATATAGAAGTCTCGTGTGCGTGTGATGGTCGTAAATGATGCTTTCTCATCTATATGTAAAAAAAAAAAGGGAAAAACTCATCTCCAAAGTATATGAGAGGATATGAATGCTAGTTGGGGCATTACAAATCATCTTATCCCATGCAAATTTACAGTTGATCTCCATATTTGCATAATTTTTTGCCATGTCTTCTTTAATTGAACAAGTTTCTTCTTTCTCAAATCTTATAGCTTATTCAACAGCAAAAAGCGGTATTTTAGTTGTTGTTGTTGTTATTATTAATTTATTTTATTTTATTATCGACCAAGGTTGTCTCCATTGCGAGCCTAAAAAAAAAGTTAGTCTTATATGACACACATCACCCTCCTCCACTTATCATTTTTTTTCTTCTCCTTCAATATCATCTTTTTCCTCCTCCTCTTCTTCTCTTCCTCTTTTTGATTCTTATTGTCAACATCCATCGCATAGTTATATACTACTTACCTACTATAAGCCAAAAGAATGCTTGTCTTCTATGTCTCACTACACGAATATCATATATCTCACACTTCGTCTTCCTCCACTCTTCCCTCTTCCTTAAAAAATCATATTCTCCCTCCTTTTCCCCCTAATCCTTCATTTCATTTTTACAACCAACGTCCATTGCATAACGTTATACTAGTTATCACTGAAGGTTTTTCTTTATATAATAACAAAAAAGACTAATTGTTTTTTTTTTAAAAGGAGCAATAGAAAGAACTGTTGCCTGTCCTTTATATCACACACTCTCGTGTCATGTCACGCTTTTCCCTACCACATGTCATTTATATGTTTGCAAACAAATTCTATTTTTAAATAAAAATCAGTTAAACCAATTACATCTATATATTTTATGAGATCCGTATGTACTGTATAAATCTCTACAATTCAACCATGCTTATTCTCTCTCATTACCCATTAAAATGAGTTTGCAAACTATTGCTAATTTTAATTCCTTTCAAAAATATAGTTTATAATTTAAAATTTTATTCATTCTCAAATGTTCTTTTTTCCTTATTCTGGGAATATGATGCATTATGTTTATTGCAAAGGCATCACATAAATTAGCCTCACTCCAGTGACTCCCTAAAATGCCCTTTTATGAATTATGTTTATTGTTTGGTAATAATATAAAAATGGGTGGGTTTTTAAATAGATTTAAAATTTAAATTTTGTATAGGTCTCGAGATTTAATTGTGCCATATAGAGGTAATAATTAAAATAATATAAGAGTTTAAGTCAAATTAAAATTGTGGTTAAATGTGATGTTGTCATGTGTTCAAAAATTGAAATTTAAATTGATTGATAAATTCGAGGTGTTTTTAAATTGTAGCCAAACATTGTGTTAATCGCAAAGGCATCACATAAATTATCCTCACTCCAGTGACTCCACTAAGAGCATCTTCAATGCCATTTTTTTTAGACTAGGTCTATTCCATGAGAGAGAGACACACAAAAAAAGTTCGTGGATTCCGTAATTTTATCTATTTTTATTTTCTTTTAATCACTTTTCTCTCATTTATACCATTTTTCCTCACTTTTTCTCATTCGAGTCCTGTATAAGGTCCACAAATAGACCCTATGTTTCACCCAATCCACTACTATTTTATCATTATTTTTAAATTTATCTCTATCTCTATCATCTTTTTCATTTTTCCCGCTTTTTTCTCTACACCTCTTTCTATTCTTATTTACTTAAAATAATCAACTTCTCTCTATCTCGCTCATCCACATCACTACTACAATGCACTCTCTCATTAAAGATGCTCTAAAGGTACTTCAAGAATGATGCTGCTTCAAAAATAATACTATATAGCGCAAGTAGTGTTTATATCAGTCTAAATAATATTTAATGTGACATTAAATGATAAGTGAAATTAAACTTAGTTCAACCTATCATTACCTTGATATGGTGGTGGTGCTAAATAGGCTCGAACTTCAAATGGCTCATTGAAAAACCGGAAACCGTTCATTAAACATTGCGGGTAATTCTTGCGTGAATTATTCAATCAGGTTAGTGCAAGATTCTATTTTGGTCATTTTTCTCATTAATTTGCAGATTAATGAGGGGTTAGCATTGTCATTTTCCGTTTTGACGTCAGATCGGAAGCGGAGACAGTATTACAGCAGCAGTTGCCGTTTCTGTCCTTGTGAAAGAAAACATATAAGACCACAAATTGATTCTTGAGATCTAAAGAGTGTAGATCTGTAGGATTGAATTTGGGATGTATTGGTTTTGGGGATTGCTGTTGGACCCGACAGCACTACCGTTGAAATTTACGATGAGGGCTGCTGATTGCTGCTTGATGGCTTTGATCGGCAGCTAGGGTTTCGTTAACAGCGTGTAGATTGGTTAGGGAAGAGGGCTTCTTGTGCAATTTTTGAAATTGCACAAGAAGACCCCCTACTTTAGAAACTTCATTTTCAGTTCTTTTAATTTTTTAAGTTTTAAATGGTAATGTAAATGTAAATTTCTCTTTCTTTAATTTCATTGTATGTTTGAAATTTTACATTTTATAATAATAATTTATACAATTTTGGCAAATGACACTGTATTAGATGAACATGAAATTGGAATCTGAATATTTTTCTGTAATTTCTCTTTTTTATGTTCATTATGTAGTTCACTTTTAAGATTATTTTCTATTTAATGTTATAATTTACCTTATGTTTAATTTTGTATCTTGTATCATGAATTTGAGAATGGAGCCATCAAATCACGGTAGGATAAAAAAAATTCAGGGGCGCTGCCCCTAAACCCTTGAGGAGCTTCCAACCGCAGCACTTTCCTTTCTAAATTCAGCTCAGTCCAACACAAAATTCTAGGTCCGTCAATCTGATGAAGTATCATGAATTAAATTCTGCCTTCTGAGAAACTCCATTGAGTTTTTGGTATTGCTGTGTAGTTAAAAGTTCTTTTGTTGAGTAATAAGTATTCTAGAGATAATGGTACAGATTTTCCATATTATGTGAAGACGTCCGTGGAAATGTCTTATATTTGTTATAACGTTCTTACTTTTGATTGATTGATTTGATTAAATGGTGGGATATTTCTGACATGATTATTGGGGATGCAGGAAGAAAGGGGTGAAAAAGCTGTTGGTTGGTGGAAGATTAATAGCATCTAAGATGGCTCGATATGAAGGGACAATGATTAGTTCAGTTGAGAAATCGGGTAAAATGATTTTTGAGCCAATTCTAGATGACGGAGTTTTTCGTTTTGATTATTTTGCAGATGATAGAAATGCAGCGTTCCCCAGCATTTCTTTCAAGAATCCCAAAGATAGGGATAAACCGATCCTTAATGTTCATAAAGTTCCAACTTACATTCCCACATTTGAATGTGTTATGGGACAACAGATAGTCAATATTGAGGTAATATATTTGTCATCATGCCTTAAGCACTGCACATTCTTTCATCAGTATGTGATTCAATTTCAGTTTCAACATTTTAAAAGCTCTTAGTTTTAATACATTGGATCGAACATTTCTGTGTTTTAGCTCCCAGCTGGTACATCTTTTTATGGAACTGGAGAAGTTAGTGGGCAGCTGGAGCGGACAGGGAAGCGAGTGAGCCACTTTGTCCAGCATTTTCATCACAAATATAATTTTATATTGTTCTTGTAGTGCTTACTACTCTCACTACTCACAGATTTTCACCTGGAATATTGCTTCATGGGGCTATGGTCTGGGTAAAACTTCCTTGTATCAATCCTATCCTTGGGTTCTGGCAGTTCTCCCTGACGGTGAAGCATTTGGTGTTCTTGCTGATACCACACGATGATGTAAGGTACTTTGGTTTCATGGTCATTTTGTGAGATTAATTGTTGGAGAAAAACAGCTTTCTAAAACACTGGCCATTGTTTGAGCAGATTGACTTGAGGAAGGACTCAAATATAAGGACCATTGCTCGACAATCTTATCCTCTGATCACATTCGGTCCATTTGCTTCCCCGACAGATGCTCTTATGTCTTTCTTCCTTGCTGTTGGTAAATTTTGAATCATCACAAATTCCATTTGTCTCGTACCAAAAACAACAAAGTGTAACTCTAACCACCAACTTCTTATGTAGCCTAGAATTCCATTTCAGCACTCCCTTCTAGAATCTATATCTGCAAAAAGTGAACTTCCGAAAGTAACATTCTTTAGACCAATTTAACTAATTTTTTCTCTTTTATTTGTTCTTGAAAAAAAATTTGTTTCCTGGGCTTTATGCAGATTCTAGAAGTGTAAATGTTAGACTCTGTCATTTGAGAACACCATTATTATCAGCAGTAAAATAGCTATAGGAGCTGGGAAGGAAATAAATTTTTAATATGACTAATGGATTCTGTGGTTACATAATTTCTATATTCAGTGCTTGTTTGATTCTCATTATACACACACATTATAATTTCACCAACCACGGATTTGAGAGTTATTCAATTACAATCACATATTTCAAACACCAATTAAATCTCCATCAGGCATTCATTTTCTTATTATAATTTTCTCAGTATAATTCACATCCATAATTTGAATCAAACAAGTACTTAGTTGGCACCTTTTTATTTCTATATGGCATTGTGTAACAAGGAGATTTTGGCGACATGATGACCTGGGATTACTTGAATGATGGATGACATGGACTCTAATATAACAATCACTTAGCCCCTTGGTTTCGACTCTCCCAGTGTAGATTGGTTTATATTAGGTATTCCTAGTTTCATATGTTTCAAAGAGAAATCTGACAGTAACTGTCTTTAGTAGAGATATGATAAAGACGTCTGAAGAATATCTTGAATATCCTTGTTCGTTAAAGTGAACTCAGTGGCAACAAGTTGATGTTGCTCTAACATAAAGACATATTGTTATAAAAATTGTGTGTTTTTCCCAATTCATTATTGCTAGGGTTATATCCATAACTAAATTTTCTCAAGCGATTTACTCTATTTACTTGTCACTGTAAAGTGCCTGCGTGTCAATAATATTGTCTTTTCCGGTCCCCTTGTAACCAACAAAATGACCCAACTTTGTGTTGTCACGTAATTATAAATCAAGAGTATGTTGATAATGTTCTATTCTTCTGGCTTTTTGCTATCTTTCCTGTCCTAATACTGAGACGTTGAGTTGCAGGTGAAAATATAAAATAATGTTGTATTTCTACTTCTCATAAACCTTGACTTCCAGAAAAATTCTTTCGTCACACATTATTCTCATTTTTGCTTTACCTACCCAACCCTTGCTGTATTGATTCATAAATTCTGCTATCAGGTACTCTTTTTATGCCACCAAAATGGTCACTGGGCTATTAGCAATGTCGTTGGAGCTATGCTTCTGATGCACGAGTTCGTGAGGTTGACCATATATAGACTATGGGCTTGTTTGAAGCTATTTAAATTTTGAATTTATAAAATGAATTTATAAGGAGTTGAAATGAGTGGTGGAGATTTAATTAAAATTTGAAATGTATGGTGATTGTTGAGTAATTGTCATCTCAACAATCAAATCATAGTAGGTGAATTTATAAAGAGAAAATTTAAAGAGGATCAAACAAGGCCTATAGTGTCTTGATATGTTATATGCAGGCATACAAGAGGATTGTGTACCCTATCTTCGTTTCGTCACATTTTTCTGTTCTCTTTGTGCTTGTGAATCCGTTAACCTTCTTACTTCTTAACTGGTGATCTCCTTAACAAGCTATGAAATTATGTATTATTCAAGGAAAAATATATGAACTTGGAATCTTTTCATGGGAAGCTCTTATTGGTATTAGATAGGTTAAAGGGCAAGCTAAGTTGTTCACATAGATTTATCTCTTAACGTTAAGCTCATTTTTACTTACTTAATGCAGATTGCGAGGACATTTCGTGAGAAAAGTATACCTTGTGACGTCATATGGATGGACATAAATTATATGGATGGTTTTCGTTGTTTCACTTTTGACAGGGCATGTTTCCACTTTCCATGTACTTTTTAGAAATTTGTTTTTTCCAGAGATGAATCATAAAAGAAACTGTTTTAATCCATTTTAGGAGCGGTTCCCGGATCCAAAGTCTCTTGTAGATTATCTTCATCAAAATGGTTTCAAAGCAATCTGGATGCTTAACCCAAGTATCAAAGCATGAGAGATTGGCCAGAAGGTGGTGAGCAGCTTTTTGAAGGGGATCTTCGACCAAATGGTAACTGATATTTTTCTCATTGGATCCCTATATTGGACCATTGAATCATGTTGATTCTTGCTTGCATAGTTTTCTCACACAAGTTATCACTTTTGTTGCTGTAAATGTGCTTCTTTGGTGATGTTTAAGATATATGCATCCTCGAAGTTAGTCACTCCACACAATTTCGGAAGAATGCTTCCCTTTTTTGTATTGAGTTCTTTTCCAATTTCCAGAAAATACGGTGCCTGACCTTTTCTTGTTAAAAGCCCTAGAAGTATATAACAATTGTTGGAACCTGGTCATTTAGTTTAATCTAGTGCGAAGTGTTCGATAAACACAAAAACAATTTATCTCACCTGATTTCATCCTTTTATCACAAGAATTGCATTCCTAATCAAGTTAGGCAGACCATGGCATGCTTAATTAATGTTTAGGCGTTTCTCTCTCTCTCCCTCCCTCCCTCTCTCTCCTTATCAGTGAATGGATGTCTTTTCTTATCAGGCCAATGGATGCTTGTCCATAAGTGCCTTGGATTGTCCTTGGTTAATCGGTTCGACATCAATCAGGTATACAAGTGTATTATACATTGGGGAACGATGACAGTGAATCTCGAGCTTTGGTCAGAAAACAGACCGGTGTCAAAGCAATCTCCACTCAGAATATCTCATGGATATGAGATAAAAGGAGTACCTTAAATCTTGTTAATCACAGAGATCCTCTAGAACTCAATACATTGCGCCCGAACAAATCGAAGCACATCTTGACAAGCTTCGGTGTATCAATCATTTTCTCGATGCATGTTTTATTTTATTCTAAACTTGTAAGACAACTTTGCTTATGGTAGATGATTAATAATTTCTGATCTTTCATCAATAAATAAATTAGAGATGGAACTTTGCAAGTCGTATATGCTTTTCCGTTGTAAAAAGTAATGATTAGATCCATATGAAACGGGACTTGAGCAGAATTGTCAGCAATATATAGTTATGAAATGAGTTGAAGAAAACATGAAGCATCAGAACAACAGCTGTCCGCATAAGCATGAACCTGTAAATTGACTGCACAGCTACATTCGGCCCCAGGTTACCTTTTTGTAAAGTTTTATGCAAGATACGGCCAACAAAAGCTGGTGGTATAATCATCTAATGCCAGATGCCGCCAGACGCTGATGTGGCGTGTCAGACTGGCATGCCATATCATACCCTATGATGTGTGCTGTCTGTCTTGTGGGTTTGATTTGGGTCCAAGTGTTCATCATTATTCTTTACGATCATCAGGTCGGTGCAGAAACGAGAAGCCGAAATGTTCGTAGTCTTCATTATGTACAGCCCATGGTCTAGTCCTAGGAGACTAGCTATAAACTGTAGTACTCATAATTATGAAACTCGTGCAATTTCTGAAATTTTGGAAGTTTATCCATGCAAAATTTATTATGTAACGCATTATTTTATGTATTTTTTATGTTAAAATAATATTTATTAATATTTGGCTTTTGAAAATGCTTTTTCATGCTGAAGCCGTGCTAGGGCACACTTAAGCTATAATTCTTAATGCTTCTGCTGATGCTGAGCTTCACATTACCGTTTTAGTACCTTGCTTTAAGGTAGTTAACAGACAATTCAGGGAATTTAACTTTTTTGCTTGATCTCGTTTGCTTTCCTATCTCATCTCATTTAGAAAGGTGTGCACTGTCATCCTGGATTCCAATTTTCTAATTGAATATTCTGTTTTTGAAGGTTTGCTAGCAGTTGTTGACTGGTTTTAGTTACAGTTCTAATGGTACTAATCTCATATCTTTTTCAATTTTGCAATCGGTGTTCCCTTGTCCTATCTAGCTGCTACCACCGTGAACATTAGCAAAAGCATGAGGGATAGCCCTAATTGTTAATATGTATAATTGCTAAAATCGGCATATTTAGCTCCTTTATTTCATTCTAAAAAGTGCAAATTTGTGGGTGTCCCTTTTGTTTAAATTGTTTGGAATCCCCTTTTTAGGCTTTACTTTATGTTGCTACTGAAGATGAGGTGTTTTGGGCTTTAAATCGAGAGATGGATGCACATTCACTCCACAATGAAAGGAGAGATTTCTCATCACCTTCTGATGTTGAAGAGTAGGATTATGTGGAGGATATCCTCTAGCTGGAAAGAAAATAAGTGAGTGGTTATACGAGTTGGATGCCATTGCAAAGGAAGTTGAAGCCGAGGTGGTTTCAAGATATATAGGATTTGATTTGGTAGAAGTTTTGGAGGCGGTGAACAAAGTTCTTTTTGAGTCAAGAGGTTTTAAAAGGTGATCCATGGTAACGGATTCAAAGTGCTTGTATTTGCAGCTTGTGTTAAGCTCTGGATGTGCCAGCGGTATACTTCATCACGCTAATAATCTCTTACCACATTTGGTTGCTAGTTCATATTTAACTTTTGGTTTTAGTTAATTTACAAAAGACGAGCACTGACCCTATGATTTACCATATTGACAGCAATTTTGCTTAGCGTAATTTATATCGAGGTTTGTCGAAGACTTAATCTGACCGTTGTGGGATCTCCAGCTGGGAAGATTTTTTGATATGGCCACCAACTGGGAACCCTAAGGGATGTTGATTTTCTGAACCTATAACAATGTTGCTTATTTATCCCAGTTATGGTCATTTTCACATGGATGTTTATAATAGATAGTCTTATGGCTAGTTAGGTAACGTGGATTGTACAAGACACTGGTGGGAAGTAAAATAAGCTCCGATCTCCAATGGTGTCGTATGCAATACTGCTTACCGAATAGCCATTTGAAGTTTCAAGTTGCCTTGGTTTGATTATGTTGTCTTAGTTTCTGGAGTCCGTGTGGTAACTTTCTACCACAATGCAGGAACTATTCAAGGTAACTTCTGGACATAGCTTGTTTGGGGTTATCAATGGGAAGTGTGTGGATGACCCCCAATCTAAGGCCTCTGACATAACTAGTCTTTCACTTTTGGGGCTTGACATTGCTATGAATCGAGATATTATTGGGATTGCTTTGGCAAATTTGATGGTAATTAAGCTCTATCCTACAAGCAAATTTATGGTGTATAATTATAGTTCTTTCTATCTTGCAACTTGCAAGTCTTGCCAGCTGCCAAGTTTATGCTTCCAACCATGGAAAATAAAAGTTATATATAATGTTGCAGAGGATTTACTAGAAACACGCTTCAAGAAAAAAATATGGATTGATGCTGACTTCTCCACTTAGATCTGTTCATAAAATGGATGATAATTTTAACAAGAATGATGGTCCAAATATCCCTCTGTTGTGGCCTCAGGAGCTGAGGTAATTTCTTTCAGTCTCTCTATGTGTGGACTACTAGTTTTTCCTGCCCCCCCCAAAAAAGCCCACCTCTTTTTTTTTTTCTTTTTTAAGGTGAAAATAATCCCCAGCAAAAAAAGGGGAAAATGGTTGCTTATCCACCTGTGTTTCTTTAGATGCTTGTATAGAATCAGGGAATTAGGACTTTGGACTTATCGAGTTGGGGCTTGCTTTCTCAGTTCCCACTTACTCTTGTTTCATTGTCCTTTCCCAGTCCTATGAGAGATAAAGAAGAATGCAGGATAAAAACTGAAAAGCCTACGAAAGGAAAAGGAAAAAACAAAAACAAATTCCTTTTTCCTTTCTTCCGGCATTAGGAACTATCAGGGGTACTAGAACAGATCGGAAGAGCACACGTCGTCGGTTTTATGAACCACAAAATTTTGTGAACCACAATAAACCTCGCGTGTTCGACGAAGAAACATTTAAAATGTGCCATTTATCTTCTGGGAAGAGTTATAGAATTAGCATGTCACATATTTTAACATTTCTCTTTTACTTTCTGAATGTCCATTTAGTTTATAACAATTGACAACATTCAAATCCCAACCAAATAAATGAACAATTAACTGACTCATATATTTATTGTCGTCAGTACTTTGGATTTATAGCTATTTTTGGCGACTTGATGTTCCATTTGTGCTCAACCCTATGTTTTGGATGTTATTTCTAGGCTCGCAATCATGGCTTCCCGGAGATTGCTGATTCTTCAACCACACAACTAGTCTCTGAGACGAGATTATGGCATGATGTTGTACTATAGTAGGTATGAGTTTTGGAACTTAATTTACCAGTCAACTGGTCTTGCACGATCGCTATTCGAGCTATTCTGATGTAATCTTCAATCATATAATGTTACAATCAACTAAATTACAGAGAGTACTAGGAAGCAGTCCAAGTTAGCATCTGCATGGCCTTTGCCCTGGAAGAAGAGGCTGATATATTCCTTCTCAACATATGCAGGTACCGGAGCTGAGATGGGAAGGGATTCAGCGGTGACAATAACTGCAACAACAACCATCTCAAGAGTTTTCCTCTCACCACTGTACAACTTTCTATAAACCAAGAAACTCGCTAAAACACAAGCAAGGAGCAACCAACCACTTCTTTCGCAGTGAAGCAAAACTACATTCTGGCTATTCTGACACGGAGGAAATGGTGAATCAAAGACAATGGCAACAAGGGACACCCCTCATATTGCCTTGGATAATCCATAACTGTGTCGCCATACTGGCACAAAATCTCTGCAAATTGACTCCTTCTCGCCTTCCTAAAAATTAAAAGCAAGAAAGGGGGAATCAGAGAACTCTTCATGTAATACGGTAATGATTTCTTTTAGGTAAAGCTGGTATATACTTTCTGGCGTTACCTCAGTTGAGAAACACGAAACGAAAACTGCAAAGGTAGCATGTTTTTTAATGAGTACAGATAAATGAAAACTAGAGGACTTCCAATTCATAGTCTAATAATTGGTGATATTTCAAATGACAAAGCAAAACTAAATAATTAACTGCTTCGTCTTACTGTATACTCTTATCAGAAAGTTCAAGCAAACCATCTGGGGATCTTTTTTAAAAGAATCTACTCAGTAAGGTCATACTGTCGATCAAAGGCCCCTCCAAATGTACATCCAATTCGTCAAATACCTGGAAAGTGGAAAATAAATTAACTAAATAAAGATCAATACCTAAATTTCTACTAAATTTCACCTATAACATCTAGGATTACTGCCAATCAAGTTCAAATTTATTAAATTCCTATTAACACAAATAAAAAATAAAGGAATAGAACAAGGATTTTTCCCAAATTTAATGGTGAAACCATAAAACTCAAATTTTCCAACACAATGTTAACAAAACGCAGTAAAAGTACAATGATAACTGATGGACACGCGAATAAATGGACATGCATTGGCGATACAAATTCGAATTGAACGAAGTAGAGAGAACTAGGTGGAAAAATGACCCAAAGATTTACTTGCGGTGTCGAGTGAGCTGATTCTGTAGTGTTCAGTAGCGTCTGCGGCTCGCTGCGGTTGATGTGCGGTGGAGGAAGTAGAGAGAAGGCCTCTCAGTTTTCCACTGGAACTAGTTAAACCACCTGCGGGTTACAAGGGTAGAAAAGCTTATTAAAATATATCATTAGATAGTTGCATAGTTGTTCATGTAAAATATGTTTGTGAAATCCTCAAGTATACTGGTCGAACAAGTAATACAGTGAACAATGAGTCCGAGTTATCATTTCCACGAGGATCGGATTGAGTACCGAAATTATCAGTTCTTACTTTATTTAAAGAATCTAATAATTTTGATTAAGATAGGGAGATAAATAAATAAATAAATAAAACTAAGCAAAAACAATATATACAATGCTCTAGAGGGAAATATATGATGGATATGTGTCAGAACTCACGATTTCACCCTAATTGGACCACCTAATCTTGCGGCAATTAATTTATGTTAACGATTGAATCTTATTAAATTAACTAATTACTCCTCTTGAAGCTAGTTAATTCTACAAAATTAGGCCCCCTCACTTATCTCTAAGTGAGCGGGTTTACAACCCTCTTAAGTGTTTTATTCAACAAGATATTCATGTAAGCCTCCCCGAAGTTCACCCTACGTGATCACACTAACCACAAGTAAATCTCTTTGTCTTGTCTAAATTAATGATTCTTATTGTAAGCTAACTTAAATATTCCTTTCTCGAGTTTAATAAAAGTCCATAGATTTATCCATTCATTGGCCAAAAAGACGAAGACAAAATAATATATTAATAAGAATTTAACATAAGAATTAATTGCATAAATTCAGCATGAAATACATAATCATGGTACCAACTAAGTTACATTGTTTGTTCTAACTTAAAATCAATTACACATTATGAATGAAAAACACAAATAAAATAGAGCGTATAACCCGGGTAATTAGCTCTTGAATAAAATGAAGAACTCTTGCATTAAGCTTCTCCATCATGAATCTCAAACTTGATACCCAAGCCCCCAAAGGTCTTGTGTTTTTCTCCCCATTTTCTATGGTGTTTTCTGAATTGTGCAAATATCCCCTAATGTCTTAGGCTTGCCCTTTATATATAATGTCCAAGAAAACCTAAGAAAATACTAAAAATCGTGTACTAAGTTTGCCCTAGAAAGAATTCCAATTGAAATTGGAAAATCGCAAAAATTCCCGAAAATCACCCATGCGGCCGCATAAGAGAACCATGTGGCTGCATGGGTCATCTGCCATGAATTCTATCCCCGTTCTGCTTGGATTCTTCTTGTTTCGTCCTCACCGGATGCGCTTCGCGTGCGGCCGCATCAATCTTTATTTTTTTCTTTTTGTTTCGGCCCTTTAAGTCTTATTTCTCTTCATCTTGGTCCTCAACTTAAAAATGCTTGCAAACTCGATCCAAACTCGCCCAAATTCATACATCTTTGCTTCCTTTCTGCTTTTAACCTACAATTCACTAAACTGGACATAAATACGAATTTTTAAACACAATATCATATAATTAACAGTACATATAGGGATTTAAACACTACAGATAGCTACCTATCAATAGTAAATATGCAACATTTGCACCTCTATAGAAAATATAAAAGTATAAGTATACATTAATTGAATTAATAAAATCAATTAACTTAGTAAATCACAATATTGATCTTAGTTATTAATAAGTGTATTCTTTAATTTTAGATCTAAACTTCAAATGAATAAAACTTAATTAATGAAACTGAATTCAACACTCATATACATTCTGAACAATCAAATTCCACTAATTAGTTACACCAACATATGACACAATCATAAAGAAAGACAACCCAGGAATCCAAATCCACAGCTTCCCGTTTTATTCTCTCCGTGTTCTCCAGTAAGTCATCAAATTGTTGAATATCTCATCCTGAAATCTTCCAACTAGCGAGAGATCATACCTGAAGCAAAACATCAAAAAATAAGGTAAAAAAAAAATTGAAAGAAGAATTGAAGAAGGAAAGGACAACTCGAAAGGAACAAATACTAAATACATGAGGAGTTACCCGAGGTAGTTGCAAAAAAATAGGTGGTTTCTGTAAACAGTGAGTGAAAGACAGTTACACCAGTGTATAAACAAAAAACCTTAATTCAGGGGAAAAAATGATTGCAGGGTGATGTGCAAATGGTGTAATATATATATATATATATATAGAGTAACAAAATTAAAAAAAAAAAAGGAATATGGGATCCGTGCAAGACCAAGAAAATTTCAATTGATCCATCTCAAATCACTGCTACTTTTATTAATAAATAAATAGATTGTTGATTGGATAAAAAGGTATTGCAAGTTAATGGATTTAGCGAAATGCTAGTTAGTAGATGGTTACCTCGTGGTTGTCTATAGAAAACACCAACAAGCAAGAAAACAAATTTATAAGATCCACTTGAAACAAAAAAAGCTTAGACAAATAAAAAAGGGGAAAAACAAATAAATGGGACAGACGGTTACCCCATAACCGTTTGTAGAAAATACCAAACACTGGAAAAATAAATTTGTAAAAACCGCCAAAAAAAAGGGAAAAGAATTAAAAAAAAAGAAAGAAAAGGAACAGATTTTAGAATCTAATCTAGGTGAAAATGATCAAGCACTTCCTACCCCATGTGACATGCATTGATGTATGCCATGTTTATTTTAAATCCATGTGACATTCATCAATGCATGACACAGGGGGTAGGAAGTGCTTGAAAATTTTTCCTAATTTAGGAGGGAAAATGATTCTAGAATCACTGTTCCTTTTCTTTTATATATATATATATATACACATACATATATATATATATATAGATAGATAGATTTAAACTTTCAATTTTCAATTTGAGAACTTTTTCTGTTTTCCTTTTCCTACTTTTCTGGTTTTCTTAATCCGTTAGTCTTCTTAATTTATTATTATTTAATATAGTTAGTCGTAAATCGTAACCGTTCAAAATTTGTAATTTGAAATTTGCGGTTCATGGTGGTATGCGCTGTGCTTGAGGCGCTTCTACCTTGCAAAATTGTTATCCATCAGCAAATGCCTAGGCTAGAGCCTAGATGGCATTGCCAATGTGAAAAATATAAAAATAAAATAAAATAGTTTATTTTACCATTCAATCACCTTCACTTTAATTATTCTTTAATTATTCTAATTCCCCTTTAAATTAATCACTACATCATTAAGGCTTACAATTGGATTCACTGTTAAAAAAATACATACTCATCACCACTATAAGAAAGCCCAAATGACTGCACGCTTGTCTTCATTCACAAAAATATGTTTATTAGTGAAGTAATTTTTTCTTGAAATAGGAGAATAAATAAGCGAAGCTGAATGGTGAAATTTTGTACACGTAGGTATTATGAAATATGTTGATGTATTTTTTTTTGGGACAAAATTCAAGTTTAAAATAAATTTAAAATAAAATGAAATAGAATTGAAATGCAAACTTCGGCTCAATCTTCACAAATCGTCTTCCTTTCAACATTACATTCACGTTCCATCACGTTATATACTAGCATACAGAAATCTTGTGTGCATGGGTGGTCGTAAAGGATGCTTTCTCATCTATATATACCCCCTCCCCCCAAAAAAAACAAAAAAACAAACTCATCTCCAAAGTATATGAGAAGATATGAATGCTAGTTGGGGCTTTACAAATCATCTTATGGCGTGCACATTTACGATTGATCTCCCCTTTTGTATAATTTTTTGCCATGCCTCCTTCACTTGAACAAGTTTCTTCTTTCTCAAACCTTATTGCCTATTCAACAGCTAAAAGCGGTATTTTAGTTGTTAGTGTTGTTGTCCTTATTATTATTATTATTATTATTATTTTATTTTTATCATCGACCAATGTTGTCTCCATTGCGAGTCGAAAAAAAAGTTTGTCATGTATGACACACATCACCCCTCCTTCACTTATCTTTTTTTTTCTTTTTTCAAAATTATCTTTTTCTCCCTCTTCTTCTCCTCCTCTTTTCGATTCTTATTGTCAACATCCACCGCATAGCTATATACTAGTTACCGACTATAAACCGGAAAAAAAATGTGTGTCTTCTATGTCATACTACACGAATGTCCTATATCTCACACTTCATCTTCCTCCATTCTTCCTTCCTTCAAAATCATATTCTTCCTCCATTTCTCCTAATCCTTCATTTCATTTTCATAGTCGACATCCGTTGCATAACGTTATACTAGTTATTATTGAAGGTTTTTCTTTATATAATAACAAAAAAAGACTAACTCTTTTTTTTTAAAGGAGCAAAAAAGGGAATTATTGTTTGTCCTTTACATCACACTATTTCGTGCTATGTCACACTTTTCTCCACTAAATCATGTATATGTTTGTAAATTAATTTTATTTTAAAAAAAATCAGTTAAACAAATTACATCTATATATTTTATGTGACTCACATATATTGTACAGATCACTAATATATAAAAGTGAGAATGTATGCAAAATATTCACTTCCCCACTTTATCACTATCTTTTCTTTTAATACCAAAACTATCCTTGGTGTAATTATTTCATATATTTAAAATCTTAATAAATGACTTTTTTCTTAACTCACCAAAAGTTGGTTACAAAAATCAATTAATAACTATTTTTAACCTATTATATAGTGAAATAATTTTTTTAACTTTTTGGTTTTAATTGTTTTTTGACAACTTGACTTTTTATAAATTTATAAATGATATAATAACACTAAACTTTTAGTATATATAGTCATTCATCTTAAATGTATTTTCAATATATGCAAAAACTATTTAACAATATTCTTACATTTAAAATCACATGTCATAGCATGTTACAGGAATATTGACATGTTTATTTCAAAGATTGGTAGACCATATTCATAGCTTGTTTGATCTTATTTTTTTGAGGAATTTATAATGATGAGAGATGTAGAATGTATATTAGAATTGTAAAAATGTGTGAAATATGTGGTTATAATTGAACAGTTATCAAATTAAATTTCAAATCAGTGGTAGATAAATTTCTAAATTGAGAGAATAAAGGGGATCAAACAAGCTGTCAATTTCTTCTCTATTTTTCTTTATTCCTCTTGCAATGGAGAAATATACCAAAAAGATTTAAAAGCATTTGGTACGGACTCTTAGGTGTGCTTTTCCTTCATTTTTTTCATTGGAACTTTTATATAACTAATTAGTTTATAATTTACATTTTATGATGATTCTACTATATTGGCAATTACAAAAAGAATGGAAAAAATAATCAAAAAGAATAATATAGCTAGTGGAATAATAATTATTATTTCTTTAATAATAATTCAAAAATTATTAGCTTGATGCAATTTTTTTTGAATAAAGTAACAATTTTTACTTTTATTTTCCTTAAAACCATAGAAAATTTTCAGTTATCTTATAGAAAAATGGAAATTAGAAAGTACTATATTGAGAAACAATTGAAAAGATGAATGCTACCAAGGACTTCATAATGATAATATTTCTTTTTATTTAGTCTTTTTTTCGTCTTTATAGTTTTATGCATCTATTATCGGGAAAAATTTCAAACAGTTCCCGGAAGTTTTGTTAAAAAACTTCCCACCCCATGTGCTGTACATCTATGTGTATTTCAAACTTAAACTATATGTATTTTAAATCCATACGGTACGCATCTATATATGCCACATTGGAGAGAAGTTTTTTAACAAAATTTCTAAAAAATACTTAAAAGGGACTCTCTATTATCGTAGTTCGATGAAATCTCTTAAATATGTTATTGATCTTTAACATTAATATAAATGCTTTTGTAATTGTTATACATATAATATTTAACGCACATTTGAACTACAAGTCCCTAAAAATTCAACAACGTTGATTCTCTCTTATTAACCGTTAAAACGAGTTTGCAAACTATTGCTAATTTTAATTCCTTTCAAGAAAATAGCTTATAATTTTATTTTAAATTTTATTCATCCTAAAGTGTCCTTTTATCCTTATTCTGGGAATCACAATGGATGATGCATTATGTTTATTGCAAAGGCATCACATAAATCACATAAATTATCCTCACTCCACTGACTACACTAAAGGAGCTTCAAATGGCTCATTGAAAAATCGGAAACCGTTCAATAATTCTTTACATCTATTCAATATTGCGGGTAATTCTTGTGTGAATTATTCAGTCAGGTTAGTGCAAGATCCTATTTTGGTCATTTTTCTCATTAATTTGCAGATTTTTAGCATTTAGTCCATGTAAAGGGACGGATTGAGGGGTTAGCATTGTGTCATTTTCCGACGTCCCTGCTGTAGGCCGAGACAGTACTACAGCAGCAGTTGCCGTTTCTGCCCCTGTGAAAGAAAACATATAAGACCGGAAATTGTTTCTTGAGATCTAAAGAGTGTAGGTCTGTAGGATTGAATTTGGGATGTATTGATTTTGGGGATTGCTGTTGGTCCCGACAGCACTGCCGTTGAAAATTTACATGAGGGCTGCTGATTGTTGCTCGAGGGCTTTGATCGGCGGCTATGGTTTCATTAACAGCGTGTAGATTGGTATGGGAAGAGGGCTTCTTGTGCAATTTTTGAAATTGCACAAGAACACCCCATACTTTAGAATTGAAAGGATAAATTTTGAAAAAGATCGGAACCTTCATTTTCAGTTCTTTTAATTTTTAAGTTTTAAATGGTAATGTAAATGTAAATTTCTCTTTCTCTAATTTCATTGGATGTTTGAAATTTTACATTTTATAATAATAATTTATACAATTTTGGCTAATGACACTGTATTAGATGAACATGTAATTGGAATCTGAATATTAGATGAACATGTAATTGGAATCTGAATATTTTTCTTTAATTTCTCTTTATTTATGTTCATTATGTAGTTCACTTTTAACATTATTTTCTATTTAGCACTTGTTTGATGCTCTTTATTTTACCAATTTATAATTTTACCTATCACTGATTTGACATTTGATTTGATAACTATTCAATTACAACCACATATTTTAAATCTTTTTACATTGCCAATACACACTCTACCTCTCTCCTCATTATAAATTATCCACATTTTGACAAATAAAGAGCATCAAACAAGCTCTTAATGTTAGAATTTACCTTATGTTTAAGAGCTTGTTTGATGCCCTTTATTTGTCAAAATATAGAGAATTTATAATGAGGAGAGAGGTAGAGTGTGTATTGGGAATGTAAAAAGGTTTAAAATATGTGGTTGTAATTGAATAGTTATCAAATCAAATGTCAAATCAGTGGTGGGTAAATTTATAAATTGGTAAAATAAATAATATCAAGCAAGCTGTAATTTTGTATTTTGTATTTTGTATCATGAAATCGAGAATGGAGCCAACAAATCATAGTAGGATAAAAAAAAATTGAGGGGTGCTGCCCCCAAACCCCTGAGGAGCTTCCAACCCCAACACTTTCCTTTCTAAATTCAGCTCAATCCAACACAAAATTCTGTGTCTATCAATCTGATGAAGTACTGTGAATTGAATTCTGCCTCAGAAAACTCCGTAGAGTTTTTGATATTGCGATTTAGTTAAAGTTCTTTTGTTGACTATTAAGTATTTTACAGATAATGTTACAGTTTTTCCATATTATGCGAAGACGTCCGTGGATATGTCTTATATTTGTTATAACGTTCTTACTTTTGATCGATTGTTTTGATTAAATTGCGGGATATCGCTAACATGATTATTCGGGATGCAGGAAGAAAGGGGTGAAAAAGCTGTTGGTTGGTGGAAGATTAATAGCATCTAAGATGGCTCAATATAAAGGGACAGTGGCTAGTTCGGTTGAGAAATCGGGTAAAATGATTTTCGAGCCAATTCTAGAGGAAGGAGTTTTTCGTTTTGATTGTGCTGCAGATGATAGAAGTACAGCGTTCCCCAGTATTTCTTTCAAGAATCCCAAAGATAGGGATACACCGATCGTGAATGTTCATAAAGTTCCAACTTACATTCCCACATTTGAATGTGTTATGGGACAACAGATAGTCAATGTTGAGGTAATATATTTATCATCACGCTTTAAGCACTGCACACTCTTTCATCTGTGTGTGATTCTATTTCAGTTTCAACATTTTAAAAGCTCTCAGTTTTAATACATTGGATTGAAACTTTCTGTGTTTTAGCTCCCAGCTGGTACATCTTTTTATGGAACTGGAGAAGTTAGTGGGCAGCTGGAGCGGACGGGGAAGCGAGTAAGCCACTTTGTCCAGCATTTTCGTCACAAATATAATTTTATATTGTTCTTGTAGTGCTTACTACTCTCACTATGCACAGATTTTTACTTGGAATACTGATGCATGGGGCTATGGTCCGGGTACAACTTCCTTGTATCAATCCCATCCTTGGGTTCTGGCAGTTCTCCCTGATGGTGAAGCATTTGGTGTTCTTGCTGATACTACACGACGATGTGAGGTACTTTGGTTTCATGGCCATTTTGTGAGATTAATTGTTGGGGAAAAACAGCTTTCTAAAACCCTGGCCATTGTTTGAGCAGATTGACTTGAGGAAGGAATCAAATATAAGGATCATTGCTCCACAATCTTATCCTCTGATCACATTCGGTCCATTTGCTTCCCCAACAAATGCTCTTATGTCTTTCTCCCGTGCTGTTGGTAAATTACGAATCATCACAAATTCCATTTGTCTCGTACCAAAAACGACAAAGTGTAACTCTAACCACCAACTTCTTATGTAGCCTAGAATTCCTTTTCAGCACTCCCTTCTAGAATCTATATCTGCAAAAAGTGAACTTCTGAAAGTAACATTCTTTAGACCAATTTAACTAATTTTTTTTAATTTGTTCTTTTAAAAAAAAAAAATTTGTTTCCTATGCTTCATGCAGATTCTAGAAGTGTAAATGTTAGACTTTGTCATTTGAGAACAAGAACATCATTATCAGCAGTAAAATAGCTACGGGAGCTGGGAAGGAAATAAATTTTTAATATGACTAATGGATTCTGTGGTTACATAATTTCTATATTCAGTGCTTGTTTGATTGTCATTATGCACAAAAATTATAACTTCACTTACCACTGATTTGATAGCTATTCAATTATAACCACAGATTCAAACACCAATTAAATCTCCATTAGACATTCATTTTCTCATTAAAATTTTCTCAGAATAAGTCACATCCATAATTTGAATCAAACAAGTACTTAGTTGGCACCTTTTTATTTCTATATGGCATCGTGTAACAATAAGCTTTTGGCGACATGAAGACTTGGGACTACTTGTATGATGGATGACATGGACTCTAATTTAACAATCACTTAGCCCCTTGGTTTCGACTCACCCAGTGTAGATTGGTTTATATTAGGTATTCCTAGTTTCATATGCTTCAAAGAGAAATTTGACAGTAACTGTCTTTCTTAGAGATCGGATAAATGCGTCTGAATAATATCTTGAATATCCTTGTTCGTTACAGTGAACTCAGTGGTTGATGTTGCTTTAACATAAGAACAGATTGTTATAAGATTGTGTGCTTTTCCCTGTTCATTATTGCTCGGGTTATATCCATAACTAAATTTTCTCAAGTGATGTACTCTATTTCTTGTCGCTGTAAAGTGCCTGCGTGTCAATAATATTGTCTTTTCCTGTCCCCTTGTAACCAACAAAATGACCCAACTTTGTGTTGTCACGTAATTATAAATCAAGAGTATGTTGATAACTGGCTTTTTGCTATCTTTCCTGTCCTAATACTGAGACGTTGAGATGCAGGTGAAAATATAAAATAATGTTGTATTTCTACTTCTCATAAACCTTGACTTCCAGAAAAATTCTTTCGTCACACATTATTCTCATTTTTGCTTTACCTACCCAACCCTTGCTGTATTGATTCATAAATTCTGCTATCAGGTACTCTTTTTATGCCACCAAAATGGTCACTGGGCTATCAGCAATGTCGTTGGAGCTATGCTTCTGATGCACGAGTTCGTGAGGTTGACCATCTATAGACTATAGTGTCTTGATATGTTAAATGCACGCATACAAGAGGATTGTGTACCCTATTTTCCTTCCGTCACATTTTTCTTTTCTCTTTGTGCTTGTGAATCTGTTAACTTTCTTACTTCTTAGCTCATGGTCTACTTAACAAGCTATGAAATTATGTATTATTCAAGGCAAAATATATGAACTTGGCATCTTTTCATGGGAAGCTCTTATTGGTATTAGATAAGTTAAAGGGCTAGCTAATTTGTTCACATAGATTTACCTCTTAACTTTAAGCACATTTTTACTTACTTAATGCAGATTGCGAGGACATTTCGCGAGAAAAGTATACCTTGTGACGTCATATGGATGGACATAGATTATATGGATGGTTTTCGTTGTTTCACTTTTGACAAGGCATGTTTCCACTTTCTATGTACGTATTAGAAATTTGTTTTTTCCAGAGATGAATCATAAAAGAAACTGTTTTAATCCATTTTAGGAGAGGTTCCCGGATCCAAAGTCTCTTGTTGATTATCTTCATCAAAATGGTTTCAAAGCAATCTGGATGCTTGACCCAGGGATCAAACATGAAGAAGGCTATTTTGTCTATGACAGTGGTTCCAAAAGAGATGTCTGGATTCAAACGGCTGATCGAAAGCCATTTGTAGGTACATATTCCTTTTAATGCTCCAGTCCACTTTGTTCCTTCCTATTGAGAAAAATAAGAAAGTATAACTATTGCAAGGGAGTTCTTTATTTGTTGGAACTTTCACTTCCCTTTTTGTTGATCGTGTATATCAGTTTTCTTTGCTTCATATCAATTTGTCTGCTACCTTAGGGGAGGTGTGGCCCGGACCTTGTGTCTTTCCTGACTTTACAAATTCTGAAGTCCGTTCATGGTGGACTAATCTTGTCAAGGACTTTGTCAGTAATGGTGTAGATGGTATATGGAATGACATGAATGAACCAGCTGTTTTCAAGGTGAAGTTTGGAGTTTGTTAGAACCGCAACACACTCTTGGTTCTTTTTTTTTTTTTTAAATATTCTCTGCTGCAGACTGTGACAAAGACGATGCCCGAGAGCAATATTCATAGGGGAGATCCAGAACTTGGAGGCTGTCAAAACCATTCGCACTATCACAATGTACTACTTTTGCCTGAACTTTTCTTTCAATAGCGGAATTTTACTCATGAAAGTTATATGCATGTGAAGCTGTTTAATTTCCCTTGCACAAAACAGTGTAATTAATTTATTGGTTAATACATCATGCAGAAACAGTTCAATTTTGGTCGATGATATCACCTGCCTATTTCAGGTTTATGGTATGCTGATGGCAAGATCAACATATGAAGGCATGAAACTAGCTAATGAACAAAAACGTCCCTTTGTCCTTACACGGGCTGGGTTTGTGGGTAGCCAGAGGTATGCTGCTACATGGACAGGAGATAATCTTTCTACTTGGGAGCACCTTCATATGAGCATTTCTATGGTTCTTCAACTGGTGAGTTGAAGACATTTTGCAAAGTGTCTCTGGAGACCTAATGGAAACAACTCTCTTTTATATTGTCATTATGGCTCTGTCCTCTTTGCTATTTATGAGAGAGTTGTACTGACTCAAACTTCTGGTTTCATCAGTATGTCTACCTTCAGTTTATTCAAGTCTATCGATTACCTAGGTAGAAGCACTTCCCCTCACTGCAGTTGACCACTTTAACGTAGCTTGTTTCCAGGGGCTTAGTGGACAGCCACTTTCAGGGCCAGATATTGGTGGGTTTGCTGGTAATGCAACCCCAAAGTTGTTTGGAAGGTGGATGGGCGTGGGCGCTATGTTTCCTTTTTGTCGTGGGCACTCTGAAACTGATACGATTGATCATGAGCCTTGGTCTTTTGGAGAAGAGGTCTGTTCTCTGTTCACAAATAAGTGATCAGTTTTATATCTGTGAAGTCATAAGTGAATAATTTGTCAGATGAGTTGTACAAGAATTTCTCAGCTGCCACTTTTCACTCCTTTAAAGCAAATGATAAAAGCAACAAATTGTTCCTGCAGTTAAAATGAACTGGCTGATACTGAAGCGATCGCAAGTGTGGAAATAGTGAATGCTCTTTAACGTTCATGTTTTTGTTTTAACTATTAGAACCTGTACATTTTTCTGGGTAGACTCGACATTGTCAATTCAACTGACTTGGAAAGTAAAAGTTGATATTAGAAATACTTGAAGCTGCACCTTTTTCATCCATTATTTGTATTCAATGCGTAAATAATTCAAACTCTCGTCAAAGTATTACCACTCTGAATTCTGAAAACGTGTTAAATCCAATGAGGGAGAACGGACCTCTGTTTACATCTCTCAAGGTATAGCATTCTACTATTTACAAAGAGCGTGTTTGTGCATTTCATTTAATAAGAATTTCCAATGGATGCAAAAAAGCATGGTTTAATCAGTTATATCCTTTCTATAGGCATCAATTTCTTTACAAGGTGGGTATGTAAACAGTATGTTGTAAATTTTTTTGTATAGGGCAATATATAATCATCTTGGCCCCTTCGACTACTGAAGTAGGATCTTATCTTTTATCTGACTTTTTGAACATATCAGACTTTGACCATTTGTAATCTGAATTTTACATTTCATTTTTTGATTTGGTTGTTTGAAGATTAAGAATATTTTAGATAGTTTTATTTTATTTTTAAGGGCTAAAAACAGTATTTTATGGAAGAAGAAACTGATTCCGAAACTTATTCAGTCTTATTTTATTTTTAAACTTATAAATTCAGCTCGATTATGAATCTTAGACTGTCATGGTAAAACCCGTCTTATTCAAAAAAATATTTATCTCCTCGTATTAAACTTGCTGCTTGAAGTAAGAAATCAGTACTTAATTCTACCTGAAACATTATATCTTCTGCATTACAAGTCTGATATTTTTGTTTGGCTGTAGCTATTATTTCGTGCTGGTTTAGAAATTATATTATGCCATTTCAACTGAATGTTTATTGATAAATCTTCATTTTTTCCAGTTTGTATTATTCACGACTTTGCTATCAATGCGTTTCTGTAAGATTTCTGGTTACTACTCTTCATATCCTTAATTGCATTTTTTTTCCTCTCAGTGTGAAGAAGTTTGTCGATTGGCATTGAGGCGGCGATATCGACTTTTACCTCACATATATACTTTGTTTTATTTGGCTCATACGCGGGGTGTCCCAGTGGCAACTCCTACTTTTTTCAGCGGTGCGTTTTCATGATGGTTAATAAAGTGTACTGCTTGACATTTGCATTAGTTCACATTCACCTGTATTTGGTCATCATTGATATTTATATTCTTTTGCAGATCCGAAAGATTTTGAGTTAAGAAACCATGAAAATTCATTCTTGCTGGGACCACTTCTCATATATGCAAGGTTCTCACCTATTTTAAGCTTAATGACAATGGTCGATCTAATATTAGCAATCAACACTATAATACTCCCTCCATCCCAAAAAGATATTCCCCCTTTCTTTTTTTATCCGTCCCAAATTATATTCCTCTTTCTTAAGTTAACTTTTTAGCTTTCTAATATACCCCCATTTATTGTGCATAGTAATTAACAATAAAGAATAATTAAAGTGAAATATTAAATAAATTAAAGGGTATATTAGGAAATATATAGTTAAATTGTACATTTCCAATAACATTAAATGATGTTTTCTTAATCTATGTGAAAAATGAAAGGGGAATATCTTTTTGGGACGGAGGGAGTATGAGTTTCGTCATTAAACGTTCTCTATTTTTCCCTTTCTATTGTCCAAATTTTTCTCTTTATTATTTTTCTGTGGTCAATTATATTCACTCCTCGTTTTAATTGAAATGGTGGTCTGATCATCACCTTTTCATTTATGTTGGTATTGGTGATTCCTTTTTAAAAATTTTATTTGCGTGCCTTTAAATAAAGAAATAATTTGTCAAATTTTTGGTTTAGTTATTTTTTCCATTTTTTCTTATATAAAATACGATGAGCAAATAAATTTTTTACACCATCTTAACTTATTTTTTGAAAGCAAATTTTTGTCAAATATATCAAATGTGCTAATCGGTTAAAATTGTTGTCAAATATAATTTTGAAACACTAAGGACTTCCAGAGCAATTAATTTGTGGTGTGTTTAATAAAAATTTTGGTGTCAATATATGTACCCTTTTCCGTCTCTACTTGCTGCTATTGTTAACCAGAGGAAATATTTTGCTTCTAAATTTTAATGTGTATTCTATTCGATTTTACAGTACCAAGCATGATCAGGAGTCATATCATATGCAGCAAAAGCTGCCTAAAGGAATTTGGTTGAGTTTTGATTTTGATGACTCTCATCCGGTATTTTAATTAACATGTTATATGACTTTTATTTATTTTCGGTTTTTCTCTTTTGGACTACGACTTTATCAAGATTTTTACCTTTTAACTTTTTCCTACTTCTGGTTGTACTAGGATTTGCCATCCCTTTATCTAAAAGGAGGATCCATCATTCCTTTGGCTCCTCCTCATCAACACGTTGGTGAAGCTAATCCTACAGATGATATTTCTCTGCTGGTGGCTTTGGATGAAAACGGTAGCTTGATAAAGTAGTATGTTAATTGCAATTACTTATATGACACAATGTAGTACAATGATAGAATATGCGTAACACTGTAGTACAATGATAGAATATATGTGGGAGGGGGAGATGGAAAGGGGAGAGGAATCGGAGAGAGAGAGACAGAGAAGGAAGGGAAAAACAGAAATTAGCGAGAGGAATTGAAAAATTCAGTTCGTCAAGTTCTCATTAGTACAGAGAAATATTGAAACATTCAATTCTCATTACTACCTACTCCATCCTCTATGTCCAAATCAAGAATCCGCATGTGGATTTAGGGGTCTCAGTTTGTTGTTTAATTTGGGCCCCTGAACACACATGACTACTTCTTGATTGGCTATGAGTACCAGAAATTTTTCCAGTACGTTAGCACAATGCATAAGCTATCTATATATAGTGTTTGAAGGAGGTCCAATTTATATAAGAAACCAAACTAATGAAATAACGTAAAATATTATAAAATCTCTAAATAAGAATCCTAATTTTCTTCCCTCAAATAAGTATATGAGAATGGGAATTATTCCGCTGGGTATTTCTATCAATATCAATCAATATATTTACGCTTGTTTTCACTGGAAGCATCTTACTGTCAGATTTCACTAGTTTCTACGTGCTTCTTGTCTGTTGCTTATTTTTGGCATTCTAGTTAACTGAAGGACAATATTGGGCACTAGCCTTTATGCTCCAACTAATATTCTCCTTTACTGGTACATTGTCTAAATAATTCTTCAACTGCATCCTCCAAAGAATCATCAGCAAGGGAGATAAATGGGGATGCTAATGGTACAAGGAAATGAACTGAAATGCTCCTGAAAGGGAAAGGGTAAACTGCTTTAGGAGAGTCCTAAATGAGCATAACAGAAACTCAAGTCTACTTTTCAAATAAGAGATCTAATGAGAATTTTGGGGGGGGGGGGGGGGGGGGGGGGGGGGGGGGGGGGGGGGG
>CAVNYN010201201.1:92354-126261 GCA_963692815.1 Nyctanthes arbor-tristis
GCCCCCCCCCCCCGGGGTGTTTGTGCAGAAAGGTTGAGACTCGACTTGGATTTTATAGTCTTATTATCTATCTTGGTCATGTGATAGGAACTCAGTGGCTTCACAGTAGGGTGGATATTAATGGGTATGAAGAATATAGTGGCGTGGAATACCGGTCTGCTGGATGCTCGGAGGAGTATTCTGTTATCGGGTGAGGATATAAATCCTTGTTAAAAGTTGGATTTTCTACAGAGAAATACCATCTTTATTATTTAATTTATGCTTAATACATGGTAACATTATATACAAATCAGAGGCGGTTGTGGAGAACTAGTGTAGTTAGTGCATGCTGTTATTAATGAAGCTTGAGATTAGAGATTTTATTTATTTATTTATTTATTATTATTATTATGTGACAGCCGGGATCTAGAGCAAGCTGGAGAGATAGAATCCCTCAAGTTGGAAGGCGATGTAGGAGGTGGGCTGATTCTTGAGCGGAAAATATCTTTTCCCGAAAATGAACCAAATTTTTTCCAAATTGATTCCGGTATTGTAGCACGTAAAGTTGGTGCAGGTTCTGGTGGGTTTTCAAGGTATGTCACGAAATACTCATTGTTCTCATGACTTACAATGAGATTTTGTAAATTAAACCCATCAACTGGGTAAAGGTCTCTATTTCTTTTTGGATTACATCTATTGTATTCATTCTTTCTTGTGTGATCTACGCCGTGTATGAAATAGAAGATGAATAATTCTATTTGGACAAATAAGTAGACGAAAATGTGTGACAAGATGAAAATGTGGCCCATGTGATTACCATTGATGAAAAGGTGATGTGATGTGTTGAAAAACTGGATCTTGCCATGTGTCAGTTTTCTTTTTCCGTTCAAATAGGACAACTCAATAGAATATTGCCATGATTACTCTGACATGTTAATCAAATTATTATTTTTCAGGCTTGTGTGCTTGCGCGTGCATCCAACATTCCAATTGTTACACCCTACTGAATCGTATGTGTCATTTACCTCCATTGACGGTTCCAAGCATGAGGTTTGGCCAGAAGGTGGTGAGCAGCTTTTTGAAGGGGATCTTCGACCAAATGGTAACTGATAATTTTTCTCATTGGATCCCTAAATTGGACCACTGAATCATGTTGGTTTTTGCTTGCATAGTTTTCTAACACAAGTTGTCACTTTTGTTGCTGTAAATGTGCTCCTTTTGTGATGTTTAAGATATATGCATCCTCAAAGTTAGTCACTCCACAAGATTTCGGAAGAATGCTTCCCTTTTTATATTCAGTTCATTTCCAATTTCCAGAAAATACGGTGCCTGGCCTTTTTCTGCTAAAAGCCCTAGAAGTATATAACAATTGTGGGAACCTGCTTGTCTACGTAGTGTTCGATAAACACAAAACAAGTTATCTCACTTGATTTCATCCTTTTATCACAAGAGTTGCATTCCTAATCAAGTTGAGCAAACCATGGCATGCTTAATAAATGTTTAGGTGTGTAATCTGTCAATTACAAGTCTCTCTCTCTCTCTCTCACAACAGTGAATGGATGTTTTTTTCTTATCAGGCCAATGGATGCTCGTTGATAAGTGCCTTGGTTTGGGGTTGGTTAACCGGTTCAACATCAATCAGGTATACAAGTGTATTGTACATTGGGGAACGGGGACAGTGAATCTCGAGCTTTGGTCAGAAAACAGACCAGTGTCAAAGGAATCTCCACTCAGAATATCTCATGGATATGAGATAAAAGGAGTATCTTAAATCTTGTTAATCACAGAGATCCTCTAGAGCTCAATACATTCCGCCAAATAGATCGAAGCGTGTTTTATTTTACTCTAAACTTGTAAGACAACTCTGCTTATGGTAGATGATTAATAATTTCTGATCTTTCATCAATAAATAAATAAGAGATGGAACTTTGCAAGTCGTCTACGCTTTTCCGTTGTAAAAAAATAAATGATTAGATCCATATGAAGTGGGACTTGAGCAGAATTGTCAGCAATATATAGTTATGAAATGAGTTGAAGAGAACACGAAGCATCAGAACAACACCTGTCCGCATAAGCCTGAGCCTGTAAATTGACTGCTACATTCGGCTACAGGTTGCCTTTCTGTAAAGTTTTATGCAAGATACGGTCAACAAAAGCTGGTGGTATAATGATCTAATACCAGAGGTCACCAGACGCTAATGTGGCGCGCCAGAGTCAAATGTATACCATCTGGCACACCACATCATACCGTGTGTCATCTGGCATGTCATGTCAGTGTCTAGCGGCCATCCGGCATTAGCTCATTACTGGGTGATTGTTTTAGTATTAAAAAAAAAAAAGCATCTAATTAGTTGGACGCATTTGGAGCAAATGCACCAATTGAGAACAAATGTATAAAATAGCTCAAATCAAACTCACATGTTAACCATATTGCACATCAAAAGTCAATACTCTTAACCATTTGGTGTAATATACACACGTTCTTGGAGATATTGAAGCAAATGCACCTACTCTTGTACTCTTTGCGGCGCTAGGACCGCTACCAAATCCGTAACAAACTGTTCCAATAGGAATGGAATAATACTCGCCAAGTCCAGTGCTCTTCACCTCAATTATTTCATTGCTTAAAACCAACAAATTCAGTATCTCAGAAACTTCCCGGATAGAGATCTCAAAATTCACTACCGGCTTCTTCTTCAGATCCTCGTGAACTCTCTCAAGGGTAGCAACCTTTTGAACACGTATGAAAGTTAAGCACAACTTTTTCATGACATCAGCAAGCTCTCTGTCAAGGTTTCCATCAGCATACCATACTCCTCCAGTAACTTCCTTTGAGGGTTCAAACTCAAATGCCATGTAGTGTTTCCTCGCTTTGTTCCGAACATTTGAGACTTCTTTTATCAATTTATTAGTGATCAATGATTTGATTGATTTGTCGAAAACATTTTTGGGGAGCTGTGTCTCTTGTTTGATTTCTTGAGCCCAAATTCCCAAATTCCTTCTACTTTTGATTGAATTTAGGAGTGCACGCTCTGCATCTGGAAGACCCGGTGGACCTGCCTCATTTCTTTTCCTCTTACCAGAGGAAGTGTCAAGTGATCGGCTCGTTCCTAACAATAATCAATATTAATATAATGTAAACAGGATGGATCCAATTGCTTAAAATCTATTAAAACAATAAAAGATAAGCTCATTTCTAAACAATAGTAAGCATATATTAATACGGAACTGCTCCACTCCTCAAATATTTTGAATAAAAATTCAGTCTCAGGCATTCATATGGAAATTTTGAATAATGTTTTTTGTTTAGACTCTCCAGTCGGCATTTTCTTGATGAAAATTGAAGAGGTATATGTTTCCGTCTATCTATTAATATCTCCTCATTTTTTAAAGAAAAATGCCTGCTAAAATGGAAGTCAGTCTCTAGTTTAAATAAATATCATTACCTTGAAATTTTATAACCCAAAAAAAAAAAAAAAGAACATTCAAATTAACCAAAACTGCAGAACAACCTTTATTTTGGCCTAGCTCATTTGAGCACGTTACCAACATACACAAAGCTGTTGAGTTTTAGAGCTTGTTTGATCTCTTTATTCTCCCAAATTATAAATTTACCTATCACTGATTTGACAACTGTTCAATTACAACAATATATTTCACAATTTTTTACATTTTTAATACACATTCTACATCTCTGCTCATTATAAATTCCTCAAATAAATAGGATCAAACAAACTCTTAAGAAGAGATCATCCAAACTAAGTCAAGAAAGAAAAACAACTTACTCTACTCTAACCACAAAGGGATACAATGTGAACCTATACTAGAACATACTCAAGAGCTTGATACATTAGAGCTTATTCACCACCGAAACTACTACAGTAGATACAATATTCTTCTAGGCAGATATTGTATTTGGAGTTAAGAACCTCCTAGAAAATGCTCCACAAATTGAAGTAAAACTATAAGTCCTGGAATCTGAAATTAATAAAAGAAAAAACATATAATCAACTCAATAGATAGAAAATTAGTCCACTTAAGATAATCAGGCAGAACTCTGACAGGAGAAGTTGCTACTAAATTTTTAAATAAACCTACCAGATAAGGTTGTTTGGTAAGGATTTAAAAAAAAAATAGGTTTTTAAATAGATTTAAAATTTAAATTTTGTATAGATCGAGATTTAATTGTGCCATAGAAAAGTAATGATTAAAATAATGTGAAAGTTTACATCACATCAAATATTTGATGCGGTGGGATGTAAAAAAAATATTTGATGTGGTTAAATGTGCTATTGCCATGTATCTAAAATTTAAAATTTAAATTGATTGATAAATTAAAGTGATTTTTAATTGCTTACCAAAGATAAAAATTTTACACATTACAATAGCAAACATCCGCAAAAGGTATTAAAAGAAAATTCTCTTTTATATTACTCATGCAAAAACAAATTTAAGAATAAATCATTCTCAAACAACAGGAAGAACTGATAATGCAAGCTGAAAGAGGGAGAACCAGTATACAAAATTTGAGAGACAACCTAATTTATTACATTCACTTATTGCAAACAGACTGCGTTAATAACACGTGAACAAAGAAATTTGTAGAAAGAATTGAAAAATAGAGGAAATTCATTAAAAGGAAGAATTAAAAAAAAAACTAAACGGTAAATTAAAGTAAAAAACTCATCCACAAATCCATTAAGAATTAGAACCAATAAATGAATCAAATTGCCAAGACTTTTACCTGGAGAATGGACGAACAAGAATGAGAAGAACCGACAACAGAGATTGAGATGGTCGGCCGCCTGTTTTCGTTGGCTACTTGCCTTTGATTTGAGAGAGGTTGAGGTATCTGGGATGTTGAGAAGAGTGAAGACGAGGGGAGAGAGAATTGGGTTTTCCGGCTCCTAGGAATGAAAACTTCCGACGGTCGGGATTATTTCATGGGTTAATTTCACAAATGGTCCCCAACTTTTAAACTTTCTATCAGCTAGGTATCCAATCTTTGTTTTAATGTGATAGGTCGTTAAACTTTCATAAATTAACTAATAAGGTCATTTCTAATATTTTTACCCTTTACTTTTTAATTTTAAATAAAAAATCTAAAAATAGTAGTAAAAATAATTAACTCATAAAGTCATTCTTTTGCTTTATCACAGCCATTGTACAAACGTATGGCCGGATTGTATTCCTTTATTTCTATCCCCGTTCTTCGAGGATCGTAATTAATGAATAACCTTCTTTCTCGAAAAAAGAAAAAAAGAAAAAAACTCACAAGGTTATTGTGCATGCTATGTCGGCGTCTGGCGCTAGACATATGACGCGTTTATCATTTATGGGGTTGTTATATTGGTGTCTAGCGCCAGACATATGACGCGTTTATCATTTATGGGGCTGTTCTATTGGGTTTTATGATAGCTTTTTAATTAGATTTTGTTGGGTTAGAGTTACGACTTTTACTGGGCCGAGATGGGAATCTCCCACCCCATTCCGTTTTTATTTTTTGATTAATTAATTAATTAATTAATTAATTAAATTATTAATTTTTTTTTTTGAAAATTATAAAGGGATTGCAGGAGATTAGAATCGTAACGAGGTATTACTACTTTGTCTTGCACCCCGTCTCTATATAATAATTTTTTATAAAAACAGATCAGACTCTAATTACGGAGCTGGATCTCTAATAAGACCCTGTCACCTCACCTCTACATAAAATTTTCCACTTTAAAGAGAGCGAGTATAGAGTAGGGCCACCTCACCCTGTTACTATCCGCTGTTATTGGGTCCCCAAGGTTGAATTGGGTTGGATTTTATTTCTTGGTTTGAGTTGGGTTTGGGATGAACCCAAACTCTCCGCAAACCCTTCTAGGCTTCTATTTTATAAAAGGAATTTCCTATGTAAAGAGAAAAAAATAAATCTTCTAGCACGTACTGTATAAATCATTAGCTATCATTGTCCCAAAAAAAAAAAAAAACTATTTTTATTCAAATTAGAAATAAATTGTTAACGGGCGCAGAAATATCTCCAACAATACATCTTCATTGCCATTTTTTGATAATTCTAGATAATACAAGTGATTTAGTACGCATGCAAATAAAAATTAATTAGAAAAGAATGATTCAATTTGCTAACAACAAATGAAATATGAAGAGTTTATGCATGCCAAACTTAATTGACAAGATGCCAAGACCCATGTAGTCTACAATACATTTGTAATGCTTTAAATAATTAAAAAAAAAACATAAGGCTAATACATTTTTAATGCTTTAAATTAAAAAAGAAAAGAAAAGAAAAGAAAAGAACAGAGCAAGACATACCAACACAAACAATCCATAACGAACTACAAGAGGAGTCTCATACAAATTATGCCAGTAATAATCGATGGCGAGATTATCTTGTCATACACACACACTACGGTGATTATTTGAAAATGATTTCCTCCAGCCTGTCTGGCGGGATAGCCCGTCAGACGGGTGACGTGGGGGGCTGCCTCATGTGCCTGGGCCCAGGCACATGGGGGCTGCCCAATGACAGCTCCCATGTAGGATCCCACCACCCATTTAGGAGGAGAAACTCAAGATTATTGGGACAGTTGTGTGGACCCTTATACATGGAGCCCACAAAGTTTATGTTTCTCTAAAAATCTCCTGCCACATATGCATATGGTGAAATTATCCAGTCATACATTTGATAAGAGATAATTTTTGCAAATCATGCATAGAAACCTGCGCAAGATTGTTATGAAGAACGATGACTTGCAAATTGCCAATAGTTTAAGTCCTTTTTTTTTTTTATCATAAATCCAAGCTTAACACAAAATAATAATAACAACGATGACGGACTTGGCTTTGATCCTCTGTTGAAGTTTTCAAATAAAAACGCTGCTTCTTCTTTTATTGAATAAAATGGTGCAAGATACGTCAAATAACGATTAAATTATAACATATTGTCTAATTTTAGACGAACGGATCTGGCTAATTTCAAAAAGTTCAAAATCTGTTTGTCCAGTTAAGACTTGTGATTGGCTATCAACTTGTCCAGACATCATAACCAAAATCTTGACACGGAATATTCAAATCCCTTGAAAAATATACAATTGTGCTTCCATGTGATCTACTACACCTTAGTATTCATTCTCTCAACTTGTCTCTACAATAACAAACATTATCACATTGTGGTATCGTGTTAATAAGTAATACTCATTATCTAAAGTAGATCGTGTGATAATTATATTGAATTATTAGCTTAATTAACCACTAATTCAACATGTTATTTTCAGAAAAAAAAAACTACTAATTCAACATGGAGAACTCTTCTAACACGTAACAACATATTACGTCTTGCCAATTTTTATGGGCTCATTCATACAATGGTTTGATAATAAAATATGACCTAAAAAGTGTAAATTTCGTTTATAATAATGATTTTAATAATCATCAAAATTTGGTTTATCTGTCATTGCTAATGTGATTGAAGTATAATAATGAATGGAAAATTTTCCTTATAATAAAATTATTTTACCACGTTATGTGTCTTGAAAATTTTCAACCACAAGAGGTCTAGTATTATAGTATGGTATCAAACGGATGATATATATAACATAATATCAACTATTGATAGGATTTAGAGTGGGGTGATGATTTGCTGGCATGCCACATCACTTCCTGTTGCTTGAACTTGATTATATTACTTATTTATCTCCCTTTTCTTTGGTGCTTATGAGTTTTAGAAACCATTACAAATTACAATATACACTTGAAATTGTAATTTTTTTCACCTACTCTGGTGGGAGTAGATTAAAGTTTACCCCCTCATACATAACATGTCATAAGATGAATGACATACCATGTAAAAGGGGGTAGACTTTAATCTACTTTTAAATAAAATGAATGGCATGCCACATGGCATTGCATATAAGAGAGGTAGACTTTAATCTACTAATGGGTAGGTGAAAAAAATTACTTGAAATTGTGTGTGTGTGTTTTCCCCTTTAATTATTTTGTTTTTCCCCGCTGTTTCATTCTATCGAGAACCTTGCAACATCGGGATTCCGTATAGAAGCAATTGGCGAGCAAAATTTTGTTGCGTATTTTGACTTTAATTTTATTTTACTTGGGTCTGTTTGGCAACACGTCATAATAATCGAATTAGTGTCATCGTTTGAGAAGTATAGTTAGATCAAGAAGGAAACAATATCACGAATTAATGGGGCAGTCCAATCGTAGCGTTAAACCAATTTTTTTTCTTTAAATATGTACTTTGTTTCGTTCTCATTAGTTTTTTAAACATTTTCAAAGAGGCAACGAAAAGAGAAACGTTGAATTAGTGGATCAAAAAACTTTAATTTAAACTAATTGAAACAAAAAAAAAATTACAAATTTAATATAGCTAATATAAATTTTTAAATTTTTTCTATATAAATTTAAAAAAATAAAAAAATTGGGTGGACACGAGCTAAAGCCCGTGCCTACCTAGAGCTAGATCCGCCCAAAATACTCACATGTATTTTTGTCTTTCTTGTCACCATCTCTACGGCTACTAGACCATTGCTATCATCTCCTTACCCTCATGACGAATCTCCCACGATATCATCATTTTCACCAAATAAAGTTACATCTTTTTCTTGCAGTTTCAACCCTAATAATGCAAAGATTACAGTCAAGTCTTTAAATTTAACAAATTTTGAAAAATGAAGGCCTCACCAAATAAATATATTTAATTAATTATACTTTTGACAAACTGATGATTTACACGTCATATATACAATCCAAGCAAGTTGGGAATTATTCAATTTGAGTCTGATTGGCATGTGACGTCACGGGCACAATCATGTTAAAATATGAAAAAAATGGCTGAAGTGGGTGCCAACATGCAACAAGCAAACGTCAGGCGTGGGGGCTGGTTTTGCCTTCAAAAAAGTTGATCCAATCATGAATAATACTTCTTATCTTACCATATCCCTCTCTAAAAAATTGGATAAAATTCGACCCACCACGATTAGCTGAATACAAAATTATCTTGATAAATTATACCTTTGTAAGGATATTTGATTCTCATTACAATGGACAAATTATAATCGAATTTGATAAAGGGTGAAAATCTGATTGATATTCAAAGCGTTGTTATTGTAATTAGATAATTGACAAATTAGCAATAGCTTACACAATACGTCTAGAGAGAGAATAATATAATTTTGTTTCTCTCATAATTAATGCTATTTTTTTTTTTTATCATTTTTGTCTATTTAGTAATATATGAAGAGTCGACTTGAATAAATCTTTACATTTGACATGCGATTTGAATAACGCAATTTGCCTATTTATCATAAATTGATGATCAGCCTCATGGGTGTGTGATATTTTTTTAATAAACTTATAGTTTAGTGTCATTATATTGTTATATAACCATGACCATCACTCCTTCGATGAATACCATTATTTTTCTCAGTCACCTATATGAATGATGATACTTGTTTTATATGTTTTATTTTATTTATTTCATTTTTCCTTTTTTATTTTAAATATTTTTGTATTTTAGAGATTTTCATTGTGGCAATGTCTCCTCACTTCAAATTCAAATTTCAAGTAAACAGGGTAATCATTTCCATTCATTGTTTTATTTTACATACTTGTCTTATTCAGTTTATTGTGGTCGAGTATAATTATATAGAAATGCTGCTTTTTTTCAGGGAGTCTTCCCTCCCTTGCTGCATTAGTAAGATACTAAAGCCGCAGCTAATGTATCTATATATAGTCGGGTTTTTCTTTCGTATCGAGAAAGCTATTTCAGAAAAGAAAGCAGAGTTGCTATGGACATCCTGAGAAAGTTAAATATAGAAAATGTGTTCAAGTGTCATTTTTGATTAAGTATAGTAGTTTTTTTTGACACTTTGAGGGGGTATTTTTATTGCACTTCGCTGTCTTATATGATATAGATATTTTTATATAGGTATATAGATATATGACATATGACGTTCATCTATATACTCGTATGAGAGAACTCACATGTAATTTTCGAGACCCACAAGTGGATTCTCCCATGTAGTATACATAGATGAAGTGTATATATGAGAGAATTCACGTGATTTTCAAAACCTACAAATGAATTCCCTCATGTAGTGTATATAAGAGATCAACACGCATTTGAAACCTCATAAGGTTTTTGAAACCTTTTAATGGAATAGATACACAGAAGCATTATACGTGGACTCAATACACAAACATTTGACACACCTCCGAAGTCCCATCCATCTTCCTCCCTCTTTCATTCTGTTTCTTTGGTGGAAGAGCTGGTACCATACAAGTCCCCAGCTTATCCCTTTCTTTAATTATCAAACAACCTTATCTTCGTGTCTGACACGGATTTCATTACCAAAGTCTTCCTAAGACTATTTCTTAATCATTCGGTCCCTATTACAGGCCTTAAAAAATTCATCATAAACTTTTGGATTTAACCATTATTATCCTCTGTATTCTACTCAAATTATTTTCTGAATCTGTCCATAAATTTATTATTGATTACTATATAATCTAGTTTAATATTATGGGCGAATTGTACACATCGACAACCCATTCAGAGATTTGAATCTAATTGTACTTAGAGAGTTTATTGCCAAATTCACTGTATTAGTTGATTCCAGCTTTAAACTTGTATCCTTATTATCCATTTTTATGGCTTTTTATAAGTACAACCACAATTATAATGCCGGGAGGGGGCTGATATATTAGGCGGAGGGAAAACCCTTTTGGATGGTATAGCCCACATCTTCCACAGTTTCCACTGTATCATACCGATATACCATAATTTTTTTCTATATATACATGAAGGGGCTGTCTGTAACAGCTATATTATATCCCTAAAAAGGTGGAGGGAGAAAGAGAGGGGAAGATAATTGGAGAGGGGGTTTTGATTGTTTTTCACAAATTCCAGTTGCCGATACTATGGATTTTGGGAATTTTAGCAGCGTCAGCTTCCACTATAATTCATGTACTAGTTTTGGTTGCAGATACGGCCATTCATCATCAGCAATCTTGTCTTTGTCTTCCTTGTGTTTTGGAAGTTCCAATTTAATGCCTTTCCTGGCTTTTATTAACCCATCTCTCTGTAATTTAATTCCCTATGCCTTCTCTGAAGAAGGGAAAGCTTGAATTTTCAAGTTTATTGGTATCAAAAGTTTAATTCTTCCTCCCCTTACCCCTCTTGCTTTTCTTGCCGAATTTACTGTTTTCTGGGGTGGAGTAGCGTCACTTGTTGCCTCCTGAGCCTAATTTCAGCTAGCGTTTTGTTTTTTCTTGAAAAGTTTGTGTTTTTTATGCTCAATTTTCAAGAAAACTCACGCTTATTACGACACCCCTTTATTTCTGTTCTTAAAACCTTGGAAGATTTCTTTTCTTTCTCGTTCAAAGAAATTCAAGAAAATGTTGTGTCTTTCAATTCATGGGCTGAATTATCAGCAGATAAGGATGGTTTCTTGTGGTCTTAATGCATCTTCAACAGCTAATGCTATGGCTTCTTTTGGATCTTGTGGCAGGTATTTGATCCTCTTTAGTTTATGAAATTGAATCAATTTTATCAAATTTGTTTTAAAATAACTTGCATCTGACTTGTTATGAATATGAAGTTTGATGCGCTATTTTTTTGTTTTATTGTACTTGTTGTAAAGTTAAAGTAAGTGGATTGGAGAAGCATTTGTGCTACTACTACTACTAGTACTTGCCAATTCCCAATATCCCTTTATTCTTTACGATCATCAGGTATGAATTTGATGGTTGTGGTGGAATTTGGAGTGGTTTTGGGAAAGGAAAGAAGAACAGTTTTGAAGCCCCAACAACTGGGAATGCTGCACCCGCAAAGAGGAGGTTGGGAAATTTAGCTCTGTGTTGTTCTGCTCTTGCAAAATCTCCAAATTCATCCAGAGCCGATGTCTATAAGGAGGTTGGGATTCATGTCTTTTGATGTGTTTTGTTCCTTTGATTCAATCTAGTTCTCTAATAATGATTTTAGCTATGCAGATTAACAATATTGCTTCTCGCTTTGTCCACCTACTTGAGCCACTTAATAACATAGTTAGTTTTGAGAATTTAATGGTAATTTGGTATATGTGAATTTATCTGAATGCTTGATTTATATTCCTACATTCTATCAGGTTCTTGAAGCTGCTAGGAAAAGATTTACTCAGGAAATTTCATTCCAGTCAAAGGACAAAGATATCTCACTTGCAAAGGTAATATTTATTTGTGGATTCCTGTTAGGAGCAGTTCCAGAGAAAAATGTTGAGGAAAAAGGTTTGCCTTAGGCTGGAAAAATTCGGTCAGCTATACATTGACTGAATACACACATAAGCCCTCCAAAGGGCATGGCATTTCTTTAGGTCAGTGCAAAAACAAGAAGCCGAATTGTTCGTAGTCTTTATTATGTAGAGCCCATGGTCTAGTCATAGGAGACTAGCTATTACGTGCAGTACACATAATTATGAAACTCGTGCAATTTCTGAAATTTTGGAAGTTTATCCAACCAAAATTTATTATGTAATGCATTATTTTATCTATTTTTTATGTTAAGATAATATTTATTAATATTTGGCTTTTGAAAAGGCTTTTTATGCTGAAGCCGTGCTAGGGCACACTTAAGCTTATAATGCTTAATGCTTCTGCTGATGCTGCGCTTCACATTACCGTTTTAGTACCTTGCTTTAAGGTAGTTAATAGACAATTCAGGAAATTTAACCTTTTTGCTTGATCTCGTTTACTTTCCTTTCTCATCTTATTTAGAAAGGTGTGTACTGTCGTCCTGGATTCCAATGTTCTAATTGAATATTCTGGTTTTGAAGGTCTGCTAGCAATTGTTGGCTGGTTTTAGTTACAGTTCTAATGGTAACTGGTTTTAGTTACAGTTCTAATGGTACTAACCTCATTTCTTTTTCAATTCTACAATCGGTGTTCCCTGTTCCCATCTAGCTGCTACCACGGTGAACATTAGCGAAAGCAAGAGCGTTAGCCCTAATTGCTAATATGTATAATTGCTAAAATCGGCGTATTTAGCTCCTTTATTTCATTCTAAAAACTGCAAAATTGTGGGCATCCCTTTTGTTTAAATGGTTTGGAATCCCCTTTTTTAGGCTTTGCTTTATGTTGCTGCTGAAGATGAGGCGTTTTTGGCTTTAAATCGAGAGATGGATGCACGTTCACTCCACAATGAAAGGAGAGATTTCTTATCACCTTCTGATGCTGAAGAGTGGGATTATGTGGAGGCTATGCCTCTAGCTGGAAAGAAAATAAGTGAGTGGTTGCACAAGTTGGATACAATTGCAAAGGAAGTTGAAGCCGAGCTAGTTTCAAGAGATATAGGATGTGATTTGGTAGAAGTTTTGGAGGCGGTGAACAAAGTTCTTTTTGAGTCAAGAGGTTTTAAAAGGTCATCCATAGTAACGGATTCAAAGTGCTTGTATTTGCACTTTGTGTTAAGCTCTGGATGTGCCAGTGGTATACCTTCATCATGCTAATCTCTTACCACATTTTAATACTAGTTCATATTTAACTTTTGGTTTTAGTTAATTTACAATAGACGACCACTGATTCCGTGATTTACCATATTGACAGCAATTTTGCTTAGTGTAATTTATATCGAGGTTTGTCGAAGACTTAATCTGACCATCGTGGGATCTCCGGTTGGGGAAGATTTTTTGATATGGCCACCAACTGGGAACCCTGAGGTATGTTGATTTTCTGAACCTATAACAATGTTGCTTATTTATCCAAGTCATGGTCATTTTCACATGGATGTTTATAATAGATAGTCTTATGGCTAGTTAGGTAACGTGGATTGTACAAGACACTGGTGGGCGGTAAAATAAGCTAAAATATACCGATGTGTAGTATGCAATACTGCTTACCGGATAGCCATTTGAAGTTTCAAGATGCCTTGGTTTGATTATGTTCTGTCTTAGTTTCTGCCTTTCTGGAGATCCGATATGGTACCTTTCTACCACAATGCAGGAACTGTTCAAGGTAACTTCTGGACACAGCTTGTTTGGGGTTGTCAATGGGAAGTGTGTGGATGACCCCCGATCTAAGGCCTCTGACATAACTAGTAATTCACTTTTGGGGCTTGACATTGCTACGAATCGAGATATTATTGGGATTGCTTTGGCAAATTTGATGGTAATTAAGCTCTATCCTACAAGTAAATTTATGGTGTATAGTTATAGTTCTTTCTATCTTGCAAGTATTTTCATAAATTGGAGTTTTGCCTGCTGACAAGTTTATGCTTCCAACCATGGAAAATAAAAGTTATATATAATATTGCAGAGGATTTACTGGAAACAGGCTTCAAGAAAAAATTATGGATTGATGCTGACTTCTCCACTTAGATCTGTTCATAAAACGGATGATAATTTTAACAAGAATGATGGGCCAAATATCCCTCTGTTGCGGCCTCAGGAGCTGAGGTAATTTCTTGCAGTCTTTCTATGAGTGGACTACTACTTTTTCCTGTTCAATCTCCCCCACCCCCTTTTTTTCTTTTTAAGGGGAAGATAATCCCCAGCAAAAAAGAGGGAAAAAGGGTGCTTATGACGTCTGTTTCTTTAGATGCTTGTATAGAATCAGGGAATTTGGACTTTGGACTTATCGAGTTGGGGCTTGCTTTCTCAGTTCCCACTTACTCTTGTTTCATTCTCCTTTCCCAGTCCTATGAGAGAGAAAGAAGAATGCGGGAAAAAAACGAAAAGCCCACGAAAGGAAAAGGAAAAAACAAAAACAAATTCCTTTTTCCTTTCTTCCGGCATTAGGAGAGGTCTCAGGGGATATAAATATACTAGAACAATGGTGAAGTACTGAAACCTAGTTGGTTTCATGGAACACAATGAACCTAGCGTGTTTGACGAAGAAACATTTAAAATGTGCCATTTATCTTCTGAGAACGGGTTATAGAATTAGCATGTCACCTGTTTTAACATTTCTCTTTTACTTTCTGAATGTCCTTTTAGTTGATAACAACCCACGACATTTAAATCCCAACCAAATAAATGAACAATCAACCGACCCCTTATTATATCTATCATCACTAATTTGGATTTATAGCTATTTGTGACTTGATGTTCCATTTGTGCTTAACACTATGTTTTGGATGTTATTTCTAGGCTCGCAATCATGGCTTCCCAGAGATTGCTGATTCTTCAACCACACAACTGGTCTCTGAGACGAGATTATGGCATGATGTTGTACTATAGTAGGTATGAGTTTTGGAAATTAATTTGCCAGTCAACTGGTCTTGCACGATTATTATCCGAGCAATTCTGCTGTGATCTTGAATCATACAACATTACAATCAACTAAATTACAGAGAGTACGAGGAAGCAGTCCGAGAGCTTAGCATCTGCATGGCCTTTGCCCCGGAAGAAGAGGCCGAAGTTCTTGAACCATTTGTCGAGAAACTACATCTGATGCGGCTTGAATCGTCCTGGAAATCCTTGGGGCAAAAAGGCCAGCTAGCAGTTCCTTGACTGAATTTGTTTTTCTGTACAAAATCGCACTTATCGACTTTCTTACTTATACTAGAGTTTATATAATAACACCTATGATGAATCTTATGCTTTAAAGTTTCATCTGTAAATATTTTCCTTGAACCATGCTTGATGTGCATGGCTTAGAATGTGATTAGGAAAATCCATCTGTACCCGAAGTGTCATTATTAATTAAGTAATTAGGTGTGTGCCCATCGTTGTCAAATTGGCTATTATATGGTTTGGTGGGAATGGAGGGCTAAGTTTGTTTACCTGTTTAAACTAAAAGGCAAAACGTGGACATACTTGGGTACATATAAGTTTTGGAGTCGGCAACCAATCTTTTACACAAAGGTCAAGCTTTAAATGATTAGTTTAACTTCATTGATTATTTTGATCGATTTTTATTTTAGAATAAATATATAGAACTTTAACAGAGCCTGTGGATTTGGTCTAGTTCTTGTTGAAACTGAGTAATGCTATTTTGTCGTACTATTTTACTATACTAATAGGATGACTTGATCTATAACATTTTCAAAACAAGGGTGAGGCTAAACAACGCATACATCTTTAGCAAATTATACCTGATAATAAATAGTTAAGAGAGAGTAGCATTATTCATTGAGAATCATAAAGAAAAAATTTATTCCCATCAAAGTGTGTGTGGATGAGTGGGATGATCATGTTGTTGAGATTTAGCATTTACCCACATCAGTGAAGATTTCTTGATGGAAAGTTGTATTTACTGAATTATTACTATACAAAATGCTAAGAGTTCATTCAAGATAATGGAAACATAGGGACCAAGGGGTTTGCCTAATGAGTAATGACTAAAGACTTAAAATCCTTATCAGGAGTTCTCATATTTGAATCCCATGTGCCCCTTTCCTCCACTCCTTTTGTATTGAAAAAGATAATGAAAACATTTTTGTACTCTTGAAATGCCTACCTTATCATCGGTCCCAATTTGTCCCAATTTGTTATTTAATTTGAGTTTTTAAATACATATATCGATTATGTATGGTTCTTGATTTTTGGTATGGCAAGTTTGGGTGAGAGGTTGAGTCCAGTGGACTTGTTTCTCCACAGATCTCCATCAAGCAGGAAGTGCAAAACCTTTTCACAGTGGATTGTCTTTAATGATGTGGGTGCAATATGACACTGACGTTATAAGATTATGTGACACTAAAGATATAATTTCAGATTGACTTCTTTCATATAAGATTTTGGCCCTTTAATTTTGCTCGAACTCAATCTATAGTGAATTTGATGGGTTAACAGAGTTTGGTATGCTTGGCTCTACTCTTTTTCTAATGGATACATGAGGTTTTTTTTTTTTATTTGAAAGAAATAATGGATACATGAGGTTTTTCACCTTTAAATGTGCATTTTTGTGGTGGTGGTAGTGGTGGTGTTGTTGTTGTTGTTGTTGTTGTTATTATTATTATTATTATTATTTTTGGAAAGAATATTGTTGTTGTTATTCATGCAAGATTTTTTTTTAACAGAAAAGGTCATTTATTTAAAACCCGTTGTATTTAGCAATGTTATAAAAAATGGGACTATTGAAAATGTCAACACCAGGTACAACAAGTGAGACAATGCATGGAAAAAAAGTGAGCCAAAGTACAATGCATGTGTGATGTGCGCTTTTTAATAATGATTTATGTTTTTTTTGGTTACATTATTGATTTTTTTCCCTGAAAACGATAATTATTTTAATTACTTGAATATTTTAAAAATTAATTAGAATAATAATACTATAAATTTAAATTGTTGATCATAATCATGTAATTTATATTAAAAATGACATAACACTATATGTATGACACCATATAATGTCATATATAACAATATGATGTGTATCAAGACACACAATATGACTGTAGTTTTTATATAATGTGTAGCGATACAGGTTATATGATCATATAATACTATATATGGTGTTTATGGTATTATTAGATCGAAACTAATGAATTTGTAGGTTGTACTTTTTACATAAATAAAGAACCGTATACTATTTTCTATTATGTACATCAATACGGCATGGGCGGATTTATCGGTGAGCTCAAAGCCCAATACCCCATGGGTCCATTTGAATTTTTGACCATCAACTTCTATCATTTTAATTTTAAGAGGGTGCGGTTAAAAGGGTTATCCAAAACGTTATAAATTCGTAACCCAACCCATAGTAATTAACCCGCTCTGGTATTTTTCCCTCGTCGGTGGCACCCGGAAGTCATCTCCCGGACAGCTATAGTGGCGTCAATCATCACTCACTCGTGTTAACGGTAATCATAATTCCTTCACTTTCTCCCATTTAAGTTAAATACTCGTATTCCGACGAAATCGTGAAGGTTAACGAGATATGGTCTGAATGTCTGACCTTTGGCACATGAAATCATGAAGGTTAACGAGATATGGGTCTGAATGTCTGACCTAGGGCACAGCAAGAATTCCTCTTTCTGGAAGCGTAGCAGATCGCTCTAACTAATTGGAGCTGTAAACAAGAAGGTATTCCTTCATAACATAGTCCCTTTTTACTGTTCCTCGCATTTAATCCCCTATTACTTTGTGTGTGTGTCTCGCGAGGTTTGAGAATTTCTGTTTTATTTTATTTTATTTTTGTGTGTGTGTGTCTTTTTTTTTTTTTTTAATGGGTTGTGTGGTGGGGGGAGGAAATTGTTGGGATTGGGAGCAACAAGTTATCTTCTTTCTTGTTCACGTTGATATATGAAAATTGAAACATAGTTGTCAGGTAAGTACCCATAGAAAAATGGCGGTGAAGGAAGTGGAATCTCAACCGACTGTGGAGATCAACAAGTTGAAGTTTACCTACCCTGGAATTGATGGTCATCCTCCCCCTGCGTCCGCCCCTTTGATTGACGATTTCTCTCTTACTCTCCATCCCGGCGACCGCTGCCTTCTTGTTGGATCCAATGGCGCTGGGAAAACTACAATACTGAAAATACTTGGAGGGAAACATATGGTTGAACCAGACATGGTGAAGGTGCTGGGAAGATCTGCGTTCCATGACACGGCACTGACAGTTTCTGGCGATCTATGTTACCTTGGTGGTGAGTGGAGACGAGAAGTTGCCTTTGCTGGGTTTGAGGTTGCAATCCAGATGGATGTCTCTGCCGAGAAAATGATCTATGGTGTTGCAGGTGTAGATCCCCGAAGGCGAGATGAACTGATAAAGATTTTAGATATTGACCTATCTTGGAGAATGCATAAAGTATCAGATGGTCAGAGGAGAAGAGTTCAAATATGCATGGGTCTTTTAAAGCCATTCAAGGTTCTTCTGCTTGATGAGATCACTGTTGATCTAGATGTTCTTGCAAGGGCTGACCTTCTAAAATATCTAAAGAAGGAATGTGATGAACGAGGTTCAACAATTGTCTATGCAACCCATATATTTGATGGTCTTGAGGATTGGCCATCTCATATTGTTTATGTTGCTCATGGGAAGTTGCAATTGGCAATGCAAATGGACAAAGTTAAAGAGAGTAGCAATTTATCACTGATGAGAACTGTGGAGAGTTGGCTGAGGAAAGAAAGAGATGAGGAGCGGAAAAGAAGGAAAGAGAGGAAGGAAAATGGTCTTCCAGAATATGAGAGACAAGTTGATGGAACTCAGGTGACTGGTGATCCAGCTCATGTTGCTGTCCGAGCACTAAATAATGGCTGGGCTGGTGGAAGACTACATTCAACTGTTGCTGGTGAAGAAAGCTTTGTCTTTAGTTCAAACAGGGTTTTACGGTAGTTGCTGTACCAAAAAGAATCTGTTCTTTGCATCCTTTTTTCATAGGGATGATAATAGAATAATCTGCTGAATTTTTAGTTCAGACTGGGTTTTACATTAATTGCTGTACTATACCAAAAAGAATGTGTTCTTTGCACCCTTTTTTACATGGGTATGATAATAAAATGATCTGCTGTATTATCTTATGTTGAGTATACCTTCTCTTAGTGTTACTTGATAGAACATTTTGGAAACCCGCCCCCCCCAACCCAAAACACCTAAAACAAAAAAAACACAGAGTCACAGACACACACCACCCAAAAAAAAAAGGGGAAAAAATCATAGTTGTCATGGTTTCAGTTCACTGGAATTTGAAGTTGAGTTTGTTAAAGGTAAATTAATGGTATTGACATTTCCCATGTCCACCTCTTGATAGGATAAGCAACTTTCCTGCCAATGTAAATGATGACATTCCAATGTGTTTGACACGAAACATCGGAGCCATAATAAGCAACTTTTAGAGAGAAGGAAAATTTTGTAGAACTGTATTCAATGACCTCAAAACTGTACAATGGAGTCTAATATACAAACTGGTATCTGGAAACTTCCTAACAGACATTTGGCAAGCTAACAGACTCACTAACTAATGCTGACCTGTACAATAAAAGCTGACTAGGAAAATAGAAAATAAAAAATATATTTACAACAAGGATTACATAATCCCACACATAAATGGCTCAACTTGCCACAACTGATATTTGATGATATATTGTGGGAAAAAGCAAAGAGAAACCAAAATTTAGCCAGAATGAAGTTTATAGAGATCGTCTACCAGGTCATTTTTTGCTACCAAGGACCTATAACTAAGTTAAGCCTCATTGTTCCCAAGCTTAAAAGCAGTTCTGAAATTAACCACTCAACCTATATCTTAAGGAGGAATGGGGTTGAAGAATTAACTTTGTCATGTGGTGGGAGGATATTGACAAATACAAATTCCCTTCAACACTGTTTACGTGATTTCGATTGAAACATTTGAGTCTTTGCAACAGTGTGATCAATCAACCACCAAGCTTCAAAGGTTTTAATGAACTTACTAGGCTGGAATTAGAAGACGTCGCAATGGTTCCGGAAGTACTAGGAAGTTTGACAAGTAGCTGCCCGTTGCTGGAGCAACTATCCTTGCGTTTGGTAGAAGAATTTAGTGCCTACATATTGATGCCCCTAAGCTAAAACTCTTTGAATTGTTCTGTAGCACGGCATCTATTTATTTTAAGAAATCCCAACTTCTTGTAAATTGTAATAGTATCAATTGCTAGTTACGACGAAGACTACTTAGAGATCGAATCTTAATTTTATTCGGCTTTTAGAATCTTTTTTGCTTGCCCTCCAGGAACTGCACCTGGACTATCCTTTTATGCTGGTAAGGTTGCTCTGTTAACATTAATCTGTTTATTTCCGCTGGTGAGCTACATATATTTGGCTATTTGAGTATGCTTTTATCATCTTCTGTCAAGCATGTTGCAGGAAAAATCTGTCATCACAGGGTTAAATCTACTTTGAACAAGCTTAAGACTCTGGTGTTATCATGTCTGATATTAAATTCGGATGAGAGTTTCACCAATGTTCTTGACATCATCAGAAGGTGCCCCAACCTTGAGGAAATGAACATCAGGGGTATTTCTCTTCCCTCTCTGATAGATATTGAAAATCTAATGTGTATAAGTTAAGTCGTTTTGTCATTTTTTTTTTCCTGGATGTCTCCATGGTTTGATGATTACCAGAGTGATAATGATGAAGTATGGGACATTTCAGCAATGCATGACTGCTCGGATATCTTCTTAATCGACTTCAAAGAGTGACAGTGAAAGCTTCTACTGTGATACCTGAAGAGATGACATTCATAAGCTCTTGTTAGAGAAATTGCTTACTCTGACGAGAGTGGTTAATTCTTGTTACCAAACGGTGGATGCAAAGAAACATTGTCATCATCATAATGTTAAACTGTAAAAACAATCAGGCTTTTCTACTCATTTCACGGTGGCTCTCATGGTAAAAAATGGTGTCCAATTCTCTCTCTCTTTTTCATTTAATTCGATGAATTTTATGATTGTATTTTCTCTTGCTCCTTTGATTTCTGCATCTTGATTTATATAATAATTTGAAGTTTTAGGGTTCGCTATTTTCTAATATCATCTCTGTTTTTAACTGTGATTTTGTCATTGTCTTGGATCTCTTGAAAACTATAGGATCTATATCGGGTTGTGCCTGCATTTTGAAGAATTGATTTGTGTAATTTTCAAAACTTGCACGGTCTTTCATGTGGCTGCCATTGATCAGTTAGTCTAAAATGACATCCTCTGGGAATTAATGAGTTGGTTTTAGTATTTTAAGAAATTAGATTTCAGCACTGAGCAGACTATATATTCTAGTAAGTTGCTCAGCCAATTTCAAAGGCTCGATCAGATCTGCAGTTTCCATCATAATGTCAAGTTCATGGTCCTCCAAATTTTATAGTATTTGGGATTTTACTGATGTGTATTCTAATGTTTATTTATTATCTGTTAGATGCAGATTTATCAACGGTAAGCTGTGACAAGGCTTTATTGTGGAAAAGTAATCTCCAGATACTTTGATATCCATAGCCATGAATTCTAGAAGGTTTTGCTTCTAACATTCTTATCTTTTATTCTGATTATTTGCTTGGACACTGTACTGTATGGTTGAATTACTGATTCTGTTTTTAAAAATACTTTTCTCTAGGAGATAATTTTTGGGAATTATTAATTTAGAAGGGAGTGAAATTCTTTATGTAACATTGCCTGAGTTGTATTTGACATTATTTGGTCGTTATGATTACAAAGCTGTTGGTTATATTATTGAAGCTCCTGATGTTTCTAGTTGTTAAACCTTTGATAGAAGTATTGTTTTCCAGGTTTTTTTGAGTGTCGTAGACAACGAAAAACAATGCTAAGTGCAGATAGAATGCTGAGAGATACCTTGGCCACAAAAACTCAACCGGAATTCATTTTCCAACTGTTCTTAAAAATTTGACGAAAACAGAACTCTTGATAGGCAATTCCAGTGTTATCTTTTAACATTATATTCTTCAAAAGATTTTATAAACGGGAAGATTTGTTTGGGGCATTTCTCCATTCTTATTGCACTCTTGAGAGAGCTGGAGTCCCATTTGGCATTGCTTCTGAAAATTTTGAAGTGGTCAAGAGGTGCTCTTAAGCTTATTTGGATGATAGGTTCTATTTTAAAAGTGTGCTTTCTCCTGAGCTGTTAAGAGGAAGCTGAACTTTTGAAAATCTATTCTTCAGAAGGCTTTTATGATTCTTTAGTTCCATATTTCTAGAGGAAACTGACCCAAGCTGGTTCCCTAAGGAAGCTCTTCTACTCCATTTCAAACTTTCTTGTTAATACAGTATTTAGTTAGAAAAAATAAAATGATATTAATCCGATAGTTACCCTTCGAAAACAACTAAATAAATAAACGGGCCTTTCAACAGGAAATCAAGAAATTTTTTACTTGCTTTATGTCAAAATGGGGGAGAAATCAGCGAGAAGATGTTACTTTATGTTCTTTATGAACCAATCTTCAGGCTTAAGACATGACACGTTGTCTCGCTTTACCATCTTATTGTAACCACCTGTACCTTATTTGCTAAAAGGATCACAATTAAATCCATAAAGAAACTTCTTATTTTGATTCATGAAAAATTAATTAAAAGTTTAAAAGTTTTCAAACCCATATGAATAATAAAGTCCCAAATTCCTTCGAAATTTCCAATTCCTTATTCGTTGAAATTCACAATAATTTTGGCCCATGTTAGTATTTTATTTTTATTTCAAAATACTAAAATAAAAATAGAATGAATACAATGAGTGGTGGACAATTGTGTAGTAATTTTGTGTACTAAAAAAAAAATATATGTAGATAGAAATATTTTGACTGATTTCTATTTTGAACAAAAATAGAATATTAAAATGGTCCCAAATAACGTTGATATTTTTCGAGAAACCCCATTTAAGAAATTATTACTAGCTGATGAACTATTGCATTGCTCACCAATCACAACCTAGCGGTTCGAAGCACGTGGGGTGAGGGCGATTTTGCCATCTGTGCAGTGTGGGTGTTCATAAATAGTTTTTATTTAAAAATAGAATTAGTTTTTACGAAAATGAGCGGTTGAAAGATATACAGTGCAAGTGAGTCATGTCAAATATGTGAATGTAATTAGTTTAAGTAAATTCTGTTTAGAAATATTTTGTTAACATAGGCTAATTTTGAAATTTTTTCTAACAACTATATATGTGGCACCCGTGGATGTCATGCTACTACATGTATGCATGCCATAGTATGAAAATATGGAAATAAGTATTGAGGCGGTTTTTATCTGTGAGGCGAGATGTAAGCCTTGGGGCGATTAAGGCACCAACCTCACCACAAAAATATTATTGTAAAACAATATATAAGATGACATGTTTCATTAATAAAAGTCTAATACCAAATACTCTCTCTGTCTCAATTATACAGTCCATGTTGCCTTTTCAGGGTATCCCAATTATATAGACTCCTTTATTTATTAAGAAGTCTAAAATTCTATTATTTTAGTAAGGGCAATTATATTGCCACTTCAAGATGTTATTGTCCCATCACAAATTAAGCACATTTTTTTATTTCCTTAAATGCTTCTAAATAAAATTACGCTAATAACCTTTCTTTAAATTTAAATATATTATTATACTTTTGATTGTCTCACCACATCAAGCTCCATCCTTTTTATTTTTCCTTTTTACCGTCACTCACTTCCGACACAGGTAGAAATCTTTCCAGTGGGTATTGTTGATTAAAGACATGGTCTGTGGACTGTTGTTTAGATTTTCAATCGCAGGCACCAACAATTTGTTCGAGTCATTTCGGGACCATGTTCATAGTCACCATATTCTGATGCCTATTTGTCCTCACGGAACTGTTGAAATCTCATACACTTTCTTGAAAAACATAAGTTTTTTTGCTCCTAATTCAATTGATAATCCATTAAATATTATAATGTATAGGATGATTTTTTTTTTAATAAAATTTAGGAAAACCTTACAACATATAGCAAACCTTGAATTTATATCATACACTAATGGGCTGCAAGTAGGCAACATTTTCTAAGGCAATTCCTGCGGCAACCACCAAGTGAGCGACCCCAGCCCCTTTTTCCACCTATTCCTTTTGGTTACTAGAAACAATAGTTGGGGTTCTCTTGATTCTAGTCGATCATATGGTAATTAACAACGAGGGAACAAAGTGAAGGGACTGGAGAAAATCTTCCACTTGTAATAATAACAACGTGAATGGATTTCAAGTCCGGTTTAGGCTTTCTTCAAAAATGTATCAATGGAGCAAAATTTCCCTTCTACTTCTTGAATGCGTGTGTCAGTGTGTGGACTCCGCCTTCTTCAAAAATAAATATTGCGCATGAAAGCTTTCATTTTTCCGCTGAAATGAGCATGCCGGAGGACGAAATTCTCTGGCAGCAAAGAAGAAGCGGTCTCCGATAGAGGTATTGATGTGAGATTCGGGGAATTTGCAGTGCACCACACTCATAATTTTAAATTTTATCTTGGTTGTATTTTATTTTAACTCGGTTAATATGTAAATTTAACGTGGCGTTCTTATTAATTTTTACTCCAATTTGTGGTGTTCTTAAAATGTGGTGGGGCTACATTATATTGTAGTGGCAATATAATTGCTCTTTTACTAATTCACTCACATTTAATACTTAGTTAAAACTATCAATTTTAAAATATACTCATTAAATAAAGGTAAACTAGGAACACGTATTGTAAAAAATATATATTTTTAATGCAATTCTTAATCCATGTGAACTAGAAAAGTTGACTATATAATTGGGACGGAAGGAACAGTAAATAGCCAATATCTACTTTACATCATGATATAGAGTTAAAGAATCAACTACTAGTATGCTACTAAGGCATCTGTCACGCCCCCGCTCATTTAATAATTTTGTTGAATATCTTATGTTTATTAACGAATTTTATAGTGGAAGTTTCAATACAAATAGTAGGGACGGGACGTACAAAACAAACAAATAGTTTTTGACTTGATAAAACTAATTACTTAAACTAATAAGTTGTTATATTATAAAGAATCATTGCAACTCGATTTCTCAATAAAATGCAAAGAACTCAACACATTATATTTATAGGTATTTTTCATCGATTCCCAAAACAAGCAAAATTAATCTTTTAAGGATAAATTATTGGAAAACTATTATATTAGAAGGTAAGTTACCAATGTTATATAAAACTAGAGATACATTTATAGAGAGGTGGACATATTTGTTAATACAAAAGATATTAAATTCATAATATTTTCAAAGACAGGTTGTCACTACATGTAAAACTCTACTCCCTTCGTGAGCATGCTTCCAACCCATAGCGTGCCTTGCTTTTCAAATGTCATATATTCAATCATCTACAAAATTGTAGAAAGGAGGGAATGAATACAAAGTACTCAGTGAGTAACAAGATCCTTTGATTCACCTTTTATTTGAAAGGTTCATGTTTGAAAAAACCATTAAATGTACAAAGCTTTTAAATAACTACTACCCGTAGTGCGCGCAAGAGTCATATCAATTCAATCAATTCAATCATGGCCATGTACAATTAAGTGGATCCACAATGAACCTCGGTTGATCCTTACCGAAGTTTTAATTCAAGGCAAACACCACACCAATCTTCCCTATCCCGAGATCATTGAATAGGTCATAGTGTGAGAAACAATTCAAGGCAATTCAATACAAGACGGGTAGAGCAACTAGTGATTTAAATGTAGTAAATCAATCTTTTTTTCAATGCATCAAATCTATGTTTGTCACATGAAATACTTCAATTAAAACCATGCTTATCATATCAAAACATTATAAATGCAAAACGGAATCAAAGTATTAGTTACTCACATCTTTAACTTGATTTTTCCAAAAATTCTTTGAGTTGTTGATAAATGCCCTCAAAACCTTGATTTTCCCTTGATCAAAGTAGTATTTCAAGTTCGTTTTCTTCTATATATATGTATATATATATATATATATATATGAAGATGAGCTTTATCCAAATGCAAAACTAAAGGTTTGGAAGCTTTTAGGGGTTGTTTTTCTCCCCTTATAATTTTTGGACGAATTTTCCCCTTTTTATACATTTAATTTAAATGGATTGGTACTTATCAAGAGGTGAGACAATTGGCATATATATATATATATATATATATATATATATGGATGTAGAGATATGGAGAGGGTTAGGAAGGGGGAGAGGGTCGGTTGGGAGTTTGAGAGATCCACCTCCCTCCTCCTCTATTTATACTTGTGAAAAATATCTAGGTTTAGTTGTTTTTAATTAATCTTTGAAATCCGCCAACCAATACATGACAAGTGGCACGTTGTGGCGCTGTACACTTGGTGAAAAATTGCTCGAGCAGTCCTTATATTTTGGATTATCTTATGATTAAGTCATAAAGTTTTGATTTTCGTTACTTGAGTCCTTTCACTTACTAGGGTTTTACAATTAGGTTATCAACTTCCAAAATGTTAACTAATAACAACATTATTTACTTTTAGGTGTCCTTGAATCATAATTCTTTGAATCCTTGTGATATTTCGAATGGTTATTCGATCATTGTCAAAATAACGTTTACATTATCAATAACAAATTCATGTGGTTATGCAATCAATATCAATACATTTTCAATAACCACATTCTAATTCCAATTAATTGTCCAAGTATCAATCATGTTGTCAAGAATCATGTTGTAGTTCTTGACATTTATGTGTATAAAATTCTTGCAATACTTCAAATACGATTACATTGTTACGTTTCAATTTTTGTCATTCAATTGAGTGACAACTCTTAATTTTGTAATTTGATACAATTATATTGTCACATTCTTTTCCTTGGTATTCATTCGAGTGCCAAGTCTTTGAATTTTACCATTGATGCGATTCAATTTGATCACTTTGTCATGATTTTATAACCCTTCAATTGATGCTATTGCAAATAACTCTTTCATAATTATCAAAATGACGATTATATTGCATAATTTGTTTGTAAGATTTTACGAGATGTTATAGCATCTCTAACAATTCCCAAAATTTGATAGATGGTTTCACTCCAATCATCCCCCATACCCTCTATTAAATATGAGGGAGGTGAATAGTGTCCCTTGGTAATTAATTACGAAAATGTCATAGTTTATTTATGAAATTGTCACTACTTTAATTACGACAATGTTATTCATGGATTAATTTTAGTTTTTAACACTTAATTGTTCCAATTTTGAGTTTCAAATTTTTTGTGTTTTTATTAACACTATTAATTTATTTTTTGTAATTCAAATATTATATATTTTTTAACTTTTTAATTTCCCAAGGATATTCTTTAGTGGCCTCATTTGGAGATATAAATTATTTAACTTTAATTAATTATAATTATTATATAAATTAAGTATGGTTTTAACTAAATAAAAATATTATTCATATTCTTATTTAATTAAAAGTAATGAAAAATAAAAATAATTCCCTTAAATTTAGGGAAACAGTTTCCCCAAATATAGGGGAACTCCTAGAGATGGTCTAATAAAATCACTGTATGTCATCCTTTTATCAATGAGTTGTGCTACTTGAACAAAATAATATATAAAAACTTAAACAAAACTGACACATGACATCATCTTGTTTTTTAAAACATCATATCACATTTTCATCAATGATTATCACATGGGCTACATCTCTATTTTGTCACCTTTTTTGCCTACTTATTTGTCAAAATAGAATTTTTCTTTATGAATTTCGCCTTGTTCATTGTCAACATCTATCAACTCATCTTCCTGATTGTTTAAATGCAACATCCATTCCCCTTATCTTCTTATTTTCTTTTTTTGCCCCAAAAAGGAAAAAAGCTAATTTATATTTTTCTTTCATAATTTTATTAGTAAAAAGTATTTTTTGATAAAGGGGGAGATAGGGGAAGGGAGGGGAGCGATGGGTGTGATTCGTACACAAGACCTCCCTTTCGAAATGTATCACTGCAACACTAGGTTTTTTTTTTTTTTTTTTTAACATAAAAACTACTGCTACCCTAGTTCGAACCATAAGTAAAAATATTTTTAAATTACTAAAAAGATACTTGTTGGAGATTGTTGTGTTGTAAATTTAAAGTTTTTAATATTTTAAAAAATTGATGACCCTAAAGTGTTGTAGTAATAACAAATATTACCATGGTTTGACGATGATCCCAAACCTTATACAGACAGGAACCTGATAATGAATATACCAAAAATGGCTGCCAGTTGCTAGTTGAGTTCAAGCCACAAAATAAGATCTCTTTCATGCATATATCCATCTAATTGGTCAAGACAACATAGGTTGTCTCTAATGCCACATTTAACTTATTATATATTTATATGCACATATACATTTCCACAGAACATCAATGAATTGCTCAGGATAACCCTTAACGACGTGTAGATAGTAGCTTTTGAAAATGATGTTTTCCTTTTATTGCCATTTGTAAGTTTTTTACGCGGTTTTGTGACAAGCAATTTTTGCTAAGAGAATCTTGTTGCATATGATGTCTCTCTTCTATAGGCCTGCTTTGATGAGATTGTTCCTCATATTGGGTGAAGAATCTACAATTTACTCTAGGGTTTCATAACTTTCTCTTGAAGCTTTTGTGTGCTCTTTAATAATTTTGTGCTTCAATTTTGAGTTTTGAATTCATTTTTAGTTATGCGATATCAACGTGTGACTTAACATAAATTGATATATTTGAGTCTTATCAAAATCTAAACTAAAGACAAAAATGTCTGTTAAGTTTTCTTTATAATCTTTTTCTTTTTCTTTTCTTTTTTTGTTTTATCTTGAAAAATGCGTTTTCATTTTTTCAAATAATAAAAAAGAGTTTTCTTATATAAATATAAACAAGTTAATTTTCAATATTAAAAAATTAAAAAAAAAACTGAGAAACTGAAAACATTAGAGAAAGCCAATAATGGATATTTTAACTTTGTTTTACTGTAGGACAAAAAATATCGTGAGAGAAACCTAGCCGATGATCACACAAAGAAGAGTAATATTGTCATATAGCGTTGCAATAGTGCTCAACATCATATAGTACACATAATGTATGAGTGCATTTAGTTGAAATTTTATTAATGCCACATTGGTTGCCTTGCTATAGTGCTCAACATCATATTATTTAATGCCACGGATTATATATATATAATCCGTGGTTATATCCCTTTAGTAAAAAAACAAAAACCATAGTTACATACCTTTCAACGTAATTCTTTTTATCCTCTCGTGACAATCATAATTATTTTTTACTTATTTTTTGTAGACTTTTTTTCAAATTTATATTATTTTTTCTTTATTCTTCTCGGATCACAATTTCATTTAAAAAAAAAAAAAAAACAGTGGCTGGACAATTTTAGACTTTAGAGGATCTTCATTTTATGATCAGGTTTTCATTTCGACGTGAAAATTTTGATTACGAAAATTCTGAACGATAGCATCATGTTGAATGAATTTAATTTTTAATTTCATATATTATTAGCCTCAGGAAATTATGCCCCTCCCCGTTTATATCAATAAATAAACCTTATAATTAGTTGGTGATGTAACATATATGGAATATGTGGCTGAACTGAATAAAAAGGAATGAAATAGTAGCTAGCAATTAACTAATTAATCAAACTATAGAAGTTGTCACCCAATTGCATGATGAATTGTCACTTTCTTTCCCCCCTTATGATAGTCGTTAGTCTCTGAGTGCTTAAATAAATACTCCAGATGGAGTATTTTCCACGGATAACTTATTTGAGTCTTTGCTGAAGAACTGGATTTCATTGTTTTCTGAAATCAAATTAAGAACAGAAACAATGGACACCCTTTCCTCATCTTTTCTTCCTAAATTACATCTCAAATACTTTTTGCCACCATCCCCCAAATCACCCCACCCCACTTTTCTAAGTGTTTCGTCAGTTAGAACCGAAGACAACCCACAAACCACCACCACCACCAACCGCGCCTCCGGAAGGGAAGTGGCTCAGCCACTAAAGAAAGAAACCCCACCATCACCGAACCCTAGGAAAATTTGGCCCTCCTTGTTGGCACCTAAAACAATGGAGTCATTATTGTTGCCATCGACTATCTTTAATGTGGTTGACAACTTTATCAACACTTGCATCGACCCACCTCTTCATCCCTCAACTGATCCAAAGTACGTTTTTCTCAACAACTATGCGCCGGTGGACGAGCTTCGTCCCACACAATGCCTAGTAGTGGAAGGCACTCTTCCTACTTGCCTCAATGGAGCATATATTCGCAATGGGCCGAACCCTCAGTTCTACCCCCGTGGCCCTTACCACACCTTCGAGGGGGACGGAATGCTGCATTCGATAAGGATTTCCAAAGGAAAAGCGACCTTCTGCAGCCGATATGTCAAGACCTATAGGTACATAGTTGAAAACAAGAATGGGTTTCCAATTTTTCCTAATGTGTTTTTGGGCTTCAATGGCCTCACAGCTGTGGCAACAAGGGGTGCACTTACGGCGGCCAGAATGCTCACCGGACAGTTCAATCCTGTGAATGGTATCGGCCCTGCGAACACCAGCTTGGCCCTTATTGGGGGAAAGCTATATGCTTTAGGCGAATCCGATCTTCCATACGCAATAAAAGTAGCAGAAAACGGGGATAATATTACTCAGGGTCGGCATGATTTTGACGGTAAAGTTGAATCATCTCATCTAAAAATCTCAAAACTTATATATAAAAAAAAAAATACACAAAAAAATATAATACACATTATAGGATCTTATTTAATCAATCACATCACTTTTTAATTAATAATAATCACTTTTTAATAAATAATAATAATAAGGGCCTTAATTTGTACACTTATTTTTTATTGAAATTAGCAAGCTTGTTTTCAACATGTATGCTTCTCATGAGCATGACGGCACACCCTAAGGTGGATCCGGACACCAAAGAGGCCTTCGCTTTCCGGTAAGGCGCAAAATCTCCATTCTTAACATTTTTCCGCATCAACCCCGACGGAACAAAACAACCTGACGTACCAATCTTTTCGATGAAAAGCCCTTCATTGATTCAAGACTTTGCCATCACCAAAAAGTACGCAATATTTCCCGAAATACAAATCGGGATCAATCCATTAAAGATGATGGTCGGAGGACCTCTCATTGGGGCAAATCCTGGAAAAGTACCTCAACTCGGGGTCATCCCAAGATATGCAAAGGACGAATCAGAAATGAAATGGTTTGATGTGCCTGGATTTAATATCTTACATGCAATCAATAGTTGGGAAGAAGATGATGGTGATACAATAGTGTTGGTCGCGCCAAATATACTGTCTGTTGAACACACATTAGAGCGTGTACATTTAATTCGTTTATCGGTGGAGAAGGTGAAGATTGATCTCAAGACAGGGATGGTGTCTAGGATTCCGCTTTTAACAAGAAATCTCGACTTTGGAGCCATCAATCCATCTTATAACAGTAAGAAAAACAAGTACGTAAGCAGTGTGATGACAGAAATGTTATCTAACGGACGCACCATATGAGTATCAGAAAATGTAAATTGGTCATATATAGAATTTCATCAAAAGAAGACAAGATCATAAGAAATAGTAAAAATAATCTAACACTAGACGTCTGGTGTCATAATGGTATCAATAGTAATGTAATGTAATATCAGCCATTGATATAAACATATTATCACCCCACAAATCACATAAGTGATTAAAGAAAAGAAATTCTCATAAGTTATATATATATAATAATCATATTATTATATAAAAATCTAAGATAATCCTTTTGTTTCTATGCTAAATACATAGGTATGTGTATGCTGCAATCGGTGATCCAATGCCAAAAATACCTGGGGTGGTGAAACTCGACTTATCGGTGTCCGAACTCGATCACCACGACTGTATCGTGGCAAGCCGGCTTTTTGGAGAAGGTTGCTTAGGTGGTGAACCATTTTTTGTGGCAAAGGAGCCTGACAATCCAAGTGCAGATGAAGATGATGGTTATGTGGTTAGTTATGTGCATAATGAGAAAAGTGGGGAATCAAGTTTTTTGGTTATGGATGCCAAGTCCCCAAATCTTGATATTGTGGCTGCTGTTAAGCTACCAAGTAGGGTGCCTTGTGTCTTCCATGGGCTATTTGTGAGAGAAGATGACCTCAAAAAGCTATGATTATTCAACTCCTCCATTGACATCGGCTTCGACTCCTACAACTTGATCTATTGATTTAGAAATTAAAGGATAATAATACGTGTATATATAGATGTAGAAACAAATATATCGAAAAAGATTATTCAAATTTGATCAGTTTTGTATTTTTGAAGGGAAGCGTTTCGAGAACAAGGAAAATTAATTTGTGAATCCATATCCATATAATATATATATGCAATATATATATCACAATCAAGAATTTTATTTTGTCTACATATACATATTATTATGCATTCGTATAACACATGACACACATCTAAACTAGCTATAAGTATAGAATACTTATAACTTAAATACTTGACACATATACATGCATAATAACATACATGTGTATAGGCAAAATAAAATTCTTCATATCACAATTCGTCTAGCATAATAAGCTGATCTTTCCCGCCTAATTATATCTGGCACAATACTTATCTATTCCGGCCCATTTTCTATACTAATCCATCTCCTTTGCTTTGTTCCTTTACCCGGCCCACTTTATTTCTTTCCCCTTCATTTACTTTAATCACCTCTCTTTATTCATTTACCCAACCCAATTGATTCTCGAGGGATGGCCATTGATAGGAGTCATCGCTGAATCTTCTGCTACGGTCTAGGCTATTTTTCATCTTTCCATATTCGTTCGCAAATCATAGCACCTTTCCATTTTCGTTCCCAAATTTTAAGGGATAATTGCATTTCAATTTTCTGTCTTAGAACCCTTCGTTAAATGGAAATTAAAATCTTATCGGTTTGGAATTATGTAATAATCAATGCTAGATTTTACTATTTAAGCTACGATGGATCAAGGTGGGCGATTTCTAGATTGGTTTCCAACTATTTTTCATTGGTTATTAAAACCCTCGACCCTTATTAATTTCTTTTCTATTCTTTGTACTTGAATTTCATCCGGATTGCTCTTGTGCTGTGAATTTCATACGGATTTTTTTTCCTTTTTCTACATGGGTTCATAATTGATGAGAAACTGGCTATTGTGTGTGGGTCTATTCAGATATGTGTCTGATAGTGTAAATATATCGATAGTATTTAGTATTGTTCTCTTGTAAACTCAGAGCGACATTTTGTGGAAGAAAACCTTTTTAGTGGAGAGTTAAAAACACGGTTCAAAAACTGAAACACGTATACAACATTCAATTTCTACAAAAGTTTTTGTTGGCTACGTACTGGGCGGGCACTCGGAATTTTTTTTTGAAGTACAATTACAATCCGCATCATGCCTTTGTAAGTGCATATAGATATATATCATTCTGAAACGCAGCGCACAAAAATCAATAATACAAAACCGTACAAGAAATCAGACTTCTATATAAGAGATTACAAATTACATATAAAATGTAGACAAACCCC